>RJWJ010041269.1:0-13593 GCA_004363605.1 Indri indri | reverse complement strand
CTTTAGATGCATTTGGTAGATGCACTTGGAAAAGAAGTTTCTCTGAGATGCTTAACTTCAATTAAGATTTTAATTTTAGGAGGGTGAATTTAATTACTCATTTTATAGTGGTTAAAAATCTGGCATCTTGAAAACAGGGATGCTTGTTATGCACGCTACTTGATTTCACATCAGCCTGTGAAACAAAATTTAAAACTCATGACTGAGAGGACTATTTGTGTTGTTTCCTTAAGTAAATTTTGGGGATTTTGGTTGTCATCAGGAAATGTTTTATCATGAAATTTATTAAATACACACATTTCACTTGTATAAAAGGAAACCTCTGTTACATTTGAAAGTAGGTTAACTTTGCAATCACTGTATTTAAAGTATTCTAGGCAGATATAAAATAGAAAATATCATTTTAAGTCAATTAAACTTGTACCAGAGACCCTATCAATAATATAAATAAACAATTTTGAAAATTCTCCAGTTCTCAAGTCTAAATTGTAATTCCTGGAGATTATAGATGATTATTTATATGTCTTAGAGCCAGATTTATGACCAATTAATTCCTATAATCCATCATTTTTTCTTTTCTCTCCCTTTGTGTCACGTATCATTTTTACATTTGGTAGAACTTCTGATGCTAAATCTTAGGAAATGTATAGTTTTGTGGGCATTTTCTATCCCACATGATTATGCGTATTGATATATCCTTTCTTAAGACACTTAAGCCTCTCTTAACAAAATCTGGCATTTTCAGTCAGCCACTCTTTCATGTTTAGAACCTCTTCACTGAGATATTTTGAAATACTGAAAGCAAATTTTGGATTCCCATTCTCATAAAGATGTAATATTATGTTTCATCTAGCATAATCATGGATTATTTTCTTACATAGGAATAGTTGGAAATATAAATAAATGCATTTAAAAACAACTGTGCAGTTACAGACTTCACCTTGTGACCAATTTGATGAAAATCAGCATCATTTGTTGCTTTAGTGGTAACATATCACGTAAAAATCCTTAGATCATCTCCACCAGGTACCACATAAAAGCAATCATTAAGGAAGAACATTGCTTTTAAAATTAGATGCTAAACAGCTTGGTGAGTTTCCCCAAAATATAAACTATATATTCAAGGGGAGCAGAGGGGAAAGCTAGGGTGGCATCTACCCACCTCCTCTAGCCTCAAGGACCAGGGCACTGAGGTGACTCTGAAGGAATGGAGGTACGTGGGAGAGAGTGGCATAGCAATTAGGATGATTTTGGCTCAGACCAGCTTAAACCACAGTGAACTTTGGATCTCGGACATCAGCCAGTTCCGAGGAAGGGAGGCTCCTGGTGGAAGGGCCCAGCTTTGCCTCTGTGCTCTGCTCCTGGAGCCGGCATCCCACCTTGGCTGGCAGAAAATGGGCAGCAGCATTCCAGCTCCACATCCCGACATACCAGGATCAGAGGAAGAAAGAGACCTTCCCTAGAAACCTGCTCTTAGGAACAAGAGCCCATTTTATGAGAGCCCCTCAAGTCTCACTGGCCAGAACAACTTGCAAGTTGGGTGAAAATGATCGCTGTAGGCTCGGACTCTGGCTGCAGCGTCCACCTCAAACACGTGCCTCACTTTCTTTTGTTTTCCTCCTAAGACTACTCTGAAGCCTCACCCCCAGGACAAATCTTAGTCAAGAGGGACTCTGCAGAAGACAGACACTTCCAGGAGGCACCTGCTTCTGCTCAGCAGTCCTGGGGGAATAGTGCTTCATTACTCGCAGCAGCTTTCCATAAGGAACCCTACTGTGGACTCTCCCTTCTTCCCTGCCTCATTGTCCTCATCCAGCCCACCTGCTGCGGTGCAATTGTCTCCCCAATAAACCGTGTGAGCAAAGCCTTTGTCTCAGACTCTCTTTAAGGGGAGCTCAAGCTAAGAGCTCATGCCAGGCTTACCACTCTCGGCTTCTACCCGCATGATGCAGAACTCAGTCCAAAATGGGGGAGGGGGGGGGACGGTGCTCTATGTCTTTGAGACTTTGAAGAACTCACTGAGATTGTATGCACTCAGGTCAGGGCTGCGGTGGCACCCAGAGTGCACTGCCCATCTACATGGGGCTGCTCACATATACACGATGTTCACACCCCTTGGAATTCTGCAGCACACAACCTGCCCGACTGTGTGCAGTGGCTCTGGAAGGGTAGGGATTGGAGAGAGCATTCTCTCCCAGGCAGATCTGGTTATCTGGGGCTCCCCCAAGAATCCTCTCATCACATTGGACTCTCAGTGACATGCACACCGGGGAGCCACTAATGGTCAACTGTCACGTTCAATAAGTGATTGGCTTTTTATAACTTTTGGTTTGGATAATCCACTTTACCAAATTCGCTATAGATCATATCCAGTTGGAGTAAAACTGATTTCTAAAAGCACATTGATGTTTATGTTAACAGTGGGAAAACTGCAGTCTTTTATCCTCGGTGACGTTATTTGACACTCAACGAATAAGTGCATTATATCAATTTTGATTAACTTTCCCAGAATCCCTTTGCCAGCAGGTGTTAGCTTTAGTCTTTTTTACTGTTAAGGGTCTTCTGTGGTTGTTTCTTCTGGATCAGGAAAATTCATATTATTCTATGTTTTATGTTGATATCTTTGATCATAGCATTTGACCTACTCTTTTGCCTTTTATGTGAAATTTCAATAAAGGATATAGTTTTGATATACCAGTGCTGTTTCTGTGTTTGGAATGCCTTGATATATCTGGCTCAGCATTTACTTCTATTCTTCAATATATCTGCTAAACTTTTGAGAGAGACTTTGACTTATGCTATATTGAGAAAAAATTCTATTACCTATCATACATTTTTTAGGATATTTTTTCCTCTCATGTTGTAATTTTCAACAATAATATAAAATGCCATGTTTTATATTTATGATAATTAATTTGCAATACTTTCGAATAATATATAAAAATCCATGTTCTTTATGAGTTTATGTTCAATTTATTTCCTACCTATTGATAATTCCCTAATGTTTCTATCATTGTTAATTGAATAGATCTGATTATAATAGATGAGGACCTTAGGGCTTAAGTTTTTAAATAACAACTGAAATGAGAACCGGAAGGGAAACACACTCTGAAAGGCTCCAAATGTGTGACCTTCTGCCAAAGCCTGGAAGGTGTCACTATCTTTGAAACTTAGAGTGGCTCCAAGTGGCGGAGTGGGGGGCGGGCAAATCACCTCTTTGTTAGAGGAGACTGAGATGCAAAAATATCACCTGATTGGTTATACAACTCAATATTGATAAAAACAAGACCAAATTCATGACTCCAAATCAATAAATTACCTATACTTATGTCTAATTTCTATATAAAAGGCCCCTTTCAAAGCAAATATGCTTTGTGGCTGGACATTTGTAAACCACAGCTAGCATGTGCATATCAATTTATTCCAAAAATCTATGTGACTGTTCTTTTTAAATCATATTCTTGTGCATTTAATTGAGATGATACATTTTTTCAAGCAATCAAAGAAATTTTGTGCATTATTCAACCTTTATACGTTCCTCAGTTGACCTAAACCAGCAAGACAGAAGCTGGAATAAATAAGAAAAGCTGTGTGAGAAAGATAACTTTTTTTGCTGTTCTATCATGAGAAAACAGATTAGCTATGCTGCAATAACACCTGCTGGAAAGTAAACTCCCACAAAAAGTAGTTGGGGAAAAAATACCCCAAACCTGAACTGGAGTAGTCAAACCTGAACTGGAGTAGTCTTAGTAGAGACCTATATAAAGTTCTCCTGGATTAGAAAACTGATATTGCATTTATTTCATAAGCTGTAAGTCAACAAATATACATATTAATTAAACAAAAATACATTACCATTGAAGATGTTAACCAGTTACATTTATAATCAAAATAAAACGTATGCATGTCTGCATTTGAGATGTTATATTCTTTCTTAATATAATTTTGCTGTATTAAAAATTATGAATATAATTATTGATGTCAGTAGGCAATTATAAATTAATGATGCAACATGCTTTCAGCTTTTTTAGTACTGCTAAGCTCTTAGAACATAAAGGGCAAGAAGATCAATTCAGCTCAGCACTGTCCCTGTGGTTTCCCAGCAGACAAGACAAATGTTCACGTGGGGCTGTGGATTCCAGTTATCAGACACCAAGCCAGTAGTATAGGAAATTGTATGCTTCAACAAAGAATATAGTTACCACATTTGATTTTTTCCCTAAAACATGTGGATGGCCATGATAAGTACTATGTGTTACCATCACATTTACAAAAAAAAACATTTAACATTGAGCATGTGAAAAATCAATAAATATTAACACATCATATATCATGTATACTAAGATTTTTCTTGCTCTAAAGTTAGTTTGGACAAACCTGGAAAGAACCATCTCCATAATCAGTAACTGATTCTAAAGCTACTAGAATACCTTTGCCAGTGCAAAGAAAAATAAATCTCGTGGCAGTTCCTGATAACAGAAATCTCCTTGGGTCTTGTGTAATATCTGACAAAGCACCTCATAACCCTCTTCCTCTCTCTGAATTTCCCAAGGCTATCTGGGCTGTGTGGTTTTTGCATCTCACAAAAGGAGGCTTTACAGCAGCACAAAAACATCGCTCAGCCTCATGAACAAAGGGAAAGAAATACTACGAAGGCCAAGGAGAAAGATCAGAGAGGAAGGACGCAGAGGGAATGTCGGGCAGGTTTCAGTGTTCAGTCATTCTTATGCAGGATACAAGAAGGGCAGCCATGGGCCTTTTGAAAAGAGTTTGCATAAGTGAAATTTTATTTGACAGCCTAAAATGTTAAAAGAAATATGACCTGCAAAGGCAGGAGCAAAACAAAGCTCTAAGTTGTGATTTATTCCCTTTGAATTGGCACCAACTCACTATGACTTCATGGAGTTACCCGATCCTCACAGTGTGTCAGGATCATCCCATATTCTGAGCCTTAGTATGGGCTCAATATGGACAGTTCCCTCCATTTTCCTAAATCAGATATAGTGACCATAATAAAGCAATATAATATTTTTGACAGAGCTCAGAAATCAGAACTGAGGAATTTCTGGGATAGGTCACTCATGGTAATACTTAGTTCAGGACGCCCATAGGCTACTCTGACCTGCTAGTATGTCTTCCAAAAAGTCTCATTAACTGGAGAAATTCACATAATTCACAGCATCTAGGGTGTTCAGAGCACCTAGTGTTTGCAGAGCATCGTGTGTGCAGAGCACTCAGTGTTTGCAGAGCACCTATTTTTTGCAGTATATCTTGTGTGTGCAAAGCATCTCGTACCTGCACATGTTTTGTTGGCAAAGCATTTGGTGTTTGAAGACCATCCAAGATCTCATATTAATTATTCTTTTCATAAAAAAAATAGTAAATAAAGAGGGCAGGAGGAAACTTTTGGAGGTAATAGCTATGTTTATATTACTGATTTTGGTGATGGTTTCAGAGGTGTATACCCAATCAAAACTCTTCAAGTTTTATATTAAGTATATCCAGCTTTATGTATATCAATCATATGTCGATAAAATGTTTTTTCAAAGAACATTTAATATTTTCAGTGTATCACTGTACCTAGTGTATGCTGACTCTGGACGCCCAGCTCTGGACTGTGGGCTGGCAGTGAGGAGAAGGCTCCTTACCAGGCTGACCTCTCCACCCCCACACCAGATGTTGAGCACATGAGTATGCTCCATGTGGGGGGGCTGTGTGTACTTGGGGTGGCTGCAGCATACAGGAGGCAGACATGGCATTGGCCATGCTGTGTGTGCACCGACAACGGGATGCTGGGAGACAAAGAAGAAAATGCAAAATCATCCTTTAGCCAAAAATGCTTGGGACCAGAAGGGTTTTGGATTTCAGATTTTTTTGGATTTTGGAATTCTTGCATCTAGAGAATGAGATATCTTATGATAGGACACAAGTCTAAACAGAGAATTTATTTATGTTTAATATACACTTATACACATACTCTGAAGATAATTTTAAACATAATTTTTAATAATTTTTTTGCATAAAACAAAGTTTGTGTGCATAAGGTCAGAGATGAAATTTTCCAATTGTGGCATCATGTGTTCAAAAAGTTTTGGATTTGAGAGTATTTTGGATTTTCAGATTAGGAATGCTCAAGTTATATTTTGGTTATTATATTTTAAAATTTATTTATAATTTTCTCAGAATGCTGTCAGACAACCTATGAAAAAATTCCAACAATTATTCAAAGAGGAATTAAAATTCTATATTTGTGTATTACTCATATTTTCAATTTTAAAACACACTTTTAAGTGTACTCCTATATTTCTGATTTTTAGCTACACACTCACAATCTCATTTATTTCTATAATTATTAGTCTTATTTCTCTGCACTTCTTAGTTTTTCAAGTAGAAAATGCATTTCAACTAAATTTCCAATGTGAAATGTAAAAAGAAAAAGAAAAGGAATTTCCAGTTTGCTGCCTTTAGTAGGTTTGTCTGAACATAATGAAATTTTAAGATGCATCTTTAGTGATATAAAGCATTCTTTAAATTCAATAGTTTATACTAAGTTTATAATTAACTAATTATAAACTATAAACTAAGTTTATAATTAACTAATAGTTTATACTAAGCACAGATTAGGATTCTAGGGAACAGTAGAATATCTTTTTCTCCCTTTTCCCTCCTAAACCATCCTCCTTTAGAAATGAGGCAAAGGTTCCTGTCTTCCAGGGTAGTTCAGTCACCTTTAATGACATCATTATCAATAAAGGCTTAACCCTGCAGGACACCATGCAAAGGGAATTGCAAAGATCTGCTTCTGATGGTTGCTGTTCACAACCAAAGATGAACACAGGGATAGACAAAGCCCTGGATGGGCAGGACAGAAACACTGTATTAACCCAGTGGTTCATTGTATCTTACACATACCAAAGGAAATACATTTCTGGAGGAGGAAATAAGGGAAAATTATAGCTAGTTACTATGAAAAGTAATTTGGGGAGTGTAGCTTCCCGCAGCAAATTCAGGGAAGTCAAAACTCCTTTTTCCTCAATTCAGAAAAACTTTCCGACAATGTAATGCAACATTACATTGAGGCATCTTGATCATGTTGCAATGGAAGGTAGAAATTAGTAAGAGCAGAGCAAAAACCATCAGGAGAAGAGAGAAGGAAATGAAATGATAAACTGGAATAATCTGTTTTTATGCTATACTAAGGATGAGTTGCAACTTTGTTTTTAAGAAATCAAGACAGTACCATGAATCTCTGGAAACAAAATAGCTCTCTCAGAGTTAAATAGTGAAGACTTGTCCCTGGAAGTTGGTATATCATCTTTCGATGGCCAAGAGCCCTCTGAAATTTGGGAGCTGACAGAGGTTCAGTGTGTGGTCTGAGCCAGCAGAGAGCTGAGGCAGTCAGGTGGAAGAGCTCATGGAGCATAAGCCAGACTTTAGCGTGGAGCCCTCAGAGCGAATCAGAATACTGCAAGTGGCTCATTCCAAACAGCATCACAATTTCACTGTGTGTTGCCACAACTACAAGTCAGGGATGTGTGGAAGCTGGAACCAGGAAGAGCCAATGAATGGAGAGCGAGGACATGATGTTCAAAAATGTAGGTATTCTTGCTCGACGGTAACTGTGAGTGGCTATGAGAGTTGAATGTGTCTGACAAGGCTTATCTATTACGAATGGAGAAGACACTGTTACTCTCAAATGGAGAGATGCTAAATGGCCAGGTAAATGTGATGTTGGTCCCAAGACAGAGGAAGGGCATATATATGGGGTTTGGTGAAGACAGAAATAAGATTTGTCACCTGTGCGAACACATTGAGTAAAACAAATCAACAACAACAATAACAACAACAACAAAAACCAGTAGTGTCAAAAAATATAGCCTCATCTTGAAGGAGGAATGCATTCTTAGTTTCAGAGAAAGATTCCTTGAAATGTCATTTTAAGGGTCTTCTACAGAGCCAGGAAATCAATCAGGCAAGTGGTCACATAACGAGAGTACATTTCTCTGAACTCTTCAGTATAGGAACGACCAAGGCATACCGTGCAGCTATCCTTTCTTTTTCTCTTTATTTTTGAATTTTTAAAATAAAAGAGAAATGTTGGCCTTGTTCTCAAATACTGTATTCTCTCATTGTCCCAACTCTTTCTTATGTTCCCGTATGTCTTTGCGTACTAGCGAAAGGAAATGCTCTTCTAATTAGGAGAGAGTATCTTTGGGATAGACATTTTGAAGCCAGGATATAAAAGATCTAAAGTAAAACTGAAAATACAATTGATTGAAATAATTTGGCCTCAGGAAATATAAACAAATGTGCATAAATTAAGATATCCTGACATGGAATGTTCCTGGAGGAAACGGATTATCTTTGAAAACATTTTTGAAACAGGTAAGTCAGGAGAACTGATTAACAACAGCCCATTCAGCATTTAATACCAAATATCCCTGTGTAATTTCTCTCACTGTAAGTAGACCAGGCAGTAGAAAACAGCTGACACACAGACATTTAAAAGGTATGAGATAGCTAGACTCCATGTCATTAATTTCAGCTTCAACAACAGAGGGGAAGGGAGGGCAAGGGAAAGTTTTTCGTTTCTTTAAATTGCTCGTAAAACTCTTTTAATAAAAACAGGCAACTGACCTGCTATATTCCCCATAGAAAAATAAACTATAGTTCACATACCTCCTCTCATTTGCCCATATCAGATCATCTCTGAAAATACTAGACATATTTTATAGCTTAAAAAAAGACAAAATTAAATAAAATAAAAACTGCAGGATAAAACTCAAAGGTACATGTAACATGAGGTTTTCAAAGAGTTTTAAGTATCTACTAGGCTGCAGTTCAAGGTTGCCAACAACTTGCCTTATTTTGGTTTTGTCTTTTAAGTTTCTTTTCCCTTCAAGCCATCCTTCTGCAATAGTCCTGTGAAACAAATGACAAGAGGATTCGTTAAGGTGTCCCTCTAAGAAACTGCAGCATCACTAAGAAGAGAGGTCAGAGGGAAATAGAAATTGCTGGACTAGCTTTGTGCCTGACATCTGCGTTTTCAGACAGCAATTCAGCCTGGAAGACACTGCCTAGCGGCCAAGCCCTTGCAAGCCCCGAAGTCTGGATCCTCAGTAACTGTGAGGAAGCCGTTTTCCTGTGACTCCCTTGTTCCACCCACACTGGCTTGTGCTCCCGAGAGTCGCCTCATGTTATTCTTGATCACAAACAGCAGTGGGGATGGGAACTTAGTTACTTTGGTGACTCTGACTTTGCTTGTTTCATTTTTTATTTTTTATTTTTTGGACTCATGTCTAAACATTAGAAAAGTTCTTAGGATTTCAGTCTTGCAGTCTGTGACACACTATTGTCTTTTACTAAACAACTAGCAAATATTTTTTGAAATTTTGCTAGATCTGTTGGGCCTCTAGTTCTTAGAGATGCATTTCAGGATGCATTAAAAATTAAAATCTTAAGTTTGATGTGCAATGGCTTATTCTCATTTTGCATTTAAAAGCAATTTTTTTTTTACCACAAATTATCCATTTTCTATAATCCTAGTTTCTGCTAAAAGAAATCCCTTTCATGATCCTGTGTGAACTAGACCATTCACACTGCATCACATTAAATTTCATATTTCTTTATGCCATAAATTTTATTTAGTTTTTATCCGCCTCATTTATTCATTATATTTTCATTTTTATTCTGTTAATGAAATGAATGGCACATATTTTAAATATATAAGTTCCTCCACCAAGCTTGCTATCCCAATATTCCCAAAGACATAGTTTTATGCAGAGTTGTATGAGGATGCACAACCTACACATGTAACCAGAGCAAAAGAGCTTGGTCTTCACTTACACCCTTGAGCATTCAGCCTGGAAAAAGTGATAGCAAGTGTCAGTGGATAGCAAGGAGAGTGCCCTGGTTCCCAAGGCAGCCCCACAGAATGGAAGAGCACTTTGCCTGAATCCTCTGACATGTTAGAGGGTTTTAAAACTTCCAACCAATCTTAAAATGTGCAAACTTCTGAAATACCAGGGAGACAACTCAATCCATGAATGGCTTTCCACTTATCAACTGGGGTTAAGCAATTACAGATCTGGTGTAAGGCTGCCTCCTGGGATTGCGTCACAAATAACAAAGCCTGCTTTGTAACATCACCCTTCAGTTTTGCTGCAAAGAGAGTGACATCTCCATGGGTAAGGGGGACATGGTGAAGAAAGAAAGGGCTGACTTTCTTTAGTTTATGTTTAGGTTGCAATATGTACCTAGTGAAGCTATTAATACATATTGTTCTTCTATTCTGCAATATTAACAACTTAGCAAATGTCTGGTTTTGGTATTTTTATGAACAGTTTTCTAAGTAAAACATCCTTTGAAGTGATATCACCTTAATGTAATTTAATTAACAGATTGTTGTAAGCCATTTATGTTTCCATCACTCAAAACAAATAGAAGTATATGCCAGTATGACAGAATAAGAATCTTAAAAGCAATATAAAATTTCCAACTTTGATTCTTACCGTATAACCATAAACCAGAATATACTTTAAATGTGCAGGAAAAAAATTAAAGATCAAAGGTGCACATTTTGTGAGGTTAAAATCAAATGTCTAATTCTACGCAAAGCAACCAGCAGTTAAATTCAAGACTGAGCCAAAATGTCATCATGATGAGCTGAGAAACACACAGAAAACAATCTCCCAATTTTGTTTATATTGCAGGTTTATGGAGGGTATTTTCAGTAAGAATGGTAGGTAGTAATAAAATACAACCAAAATCCTGAAAATGTTCCCAAATGTGGTGTAGCTCCTTATTTCATGTTAGGTAGAGACCTTTATCTCATGTGACAACATCGCAGATCTGGGACCTTGTAAGGTCCTACTCATAATTGCAGGTTTTGAGACACGTCCAGCTGAATTCTACAGAGCACAATCCATTTTCCATCAGACTCTGTTTCTGAATGTCCAGGGAGCCCAGAGAGAAAGGTCTCCAAGCAGAGGTGACCTTTAGGAAAAAAGAGCTCAGCTGAACAAACACGAAATCACTAAAAAGCAGTGATGCTGTCTACCTGAGGTTAGAATAAAAGGATGTCAGAAAAAGAAAAAGGTGATTCAGGTAAAAGTAAAAAGACAGCACAGATAAGTTAAGCTACATCCCAAACTAAAACATTAGGGAAACTGACCACACTGGAATGCGAGGATGGTGATACTGGGAGCAGAGTGGGTGCATCTCTTTCTTCCTGGTTCTGACCTACTCACCTGGTGCACCTGAAAGCCAGTCCCACCAGTGGTGCTGCAGGGAGATCAATTGCTTTGATACTGAGTTCTGGCTCATATAATTTCATTTTATGGTGGACATTTTGCATGAAGTGAATCAAATAAATCAGGGGCTCTAAGGTACTATAAAATAGATATATTTTAAGAATGTGATGAGAAAAAGAACACTTCAAGGAATATTACTTTGGCAAATGTGTATTAAATTAAAATATTTAAAAATTTTCAACTTGTTCAAAATAATCCAATTTCAATTAAACAAGTAGAGTAAGCATAGAGTAAAATGTTTAATATGGAGTTATTTAATTAGCCTTGGCAAAGTGTTTTAGTTGTGCTTTCCAGAAACTGAGAAATTGAATAAACATATACACTGTGCAAAAAACAAAACAAAACAAAGCTTTAAACATTAGTGCTTTCCAATTATTTGCTTCTGAAAAAATTGAAGGAAAACATAAGCTGTCAGCTGACATAGACTAATAAAATGAATTTTTGATGATAAATCACCATGTGATTTTTGGCATATGACTTGGAAGGAATCAAAAGAATTGAATGACAACAATGTAACAAAAAAGACTCATTTCCATTAAAGCATTTAATTTATTTATATTATTCATTCAATTTATTATGTTATGTAACTTGTTCATATTGTCATATAAATAAAGCTATACAGTTTCTCAGAACTTACAACTCTAGAAATGAAAAATAGGAAGGAAATTGATGGAAACCTTGTCTGTGTGAGTAGCATACATCCATTAAAAGATGCACTATTAAGGATAAAATTAAAGAGCCTGGGATGCCATAAAAGAAAAAAAATAGAAGGTAGGGCCAGAGGTTTTTCCAAAACTAATGAAATGCCTCAAAGCACAAGTTAAAGAAGCTAAGTGGAAACAAATGCTAAACAGACAAACAAACATAAAAACAAACAAAAAAATCCCACACACCTAGGCACGTCATGTGGAAACTGCTGGACCGTCAGAGTGGGAGAGGAATCATATAGAGAAGAACAAAGATAAAATTTACAGCAAATTTTCATCAGAAATTATGCAATCCAGATGGCCAGGAATGAAATCTTTAAAGTGGTGAAAGGAAAAATAAACAAACAACGAATAAAGCCACGAGCTCTGAACTTTGTTGCCAGGAAACATATCTACCAAAAATGAAGAGAAAATAATTATAACAGAATTAAACTAGAAATAAATAACTAAAAATATCTGAAATATCCCCAAATATTTTGAATGTAAACAAAACACTCCTAAATAACCCATGTGTCAAAGAGGAAGTCTCAGGACATGGAAGTGAAAAAGATACAAGGAAGGGTGGCCTGTTGCTGTTCACTCTCTCCATGGCTCCAGCAAGAGTGGTTGCAAAGCTGTCCATCCAACAACTGATTAATATCCAGAGTATACAAGCAGAAAACAAACAAAACAAAAACAAATAATCTGATTTAAACATGGGCAAATGAGCTGAATAGACATTTCTCAAAAGAAGACATACAAATGGCCAACAGGTATATGAAAAAATGCTCAACATCACTGATCATCAGGGAAATGCAAATCAAAACCACAATGAAATATCATCTCATCCCAGTTAGAACGGTGACTATAATAATATAGGAAAGTTAAAAAAAACATAATTCAACATAGATAAGAATATTACACACCCAGAGAACACCTCAGGTAATATTACAAATATACAAAGGAAAAACTTAATATAACACAGTTGTCTTAATGGTAGATGTGGATCGATGTAGAAAACCATGTAGGTATGGTGTTTAAATATAAAACCACAGTATTTACTCTTTTACATATTAATGTTCAGGATAAAACATTGATTTGGCTGTGAAGATAATTTTTAAGAAAGTAAGAATTTTAGGCAGTATGTGAAACTGGAAGTAAATTTAAATAACATGATGAGATCTGGTCTAGGAGGAGGCAGAGGAAGATGTCAGAACAGAAACCTCCAGTGATCGTCCCTCCCCACGAACACCAAATTCAACAACTATCCATGCAAGGAAGCACCTTCGGAAGAACCAAAAAGCGGATAATTGATCACAGTATCTGGTTTTAACATTATTATCAAGGAAAGAGGTGGCGAAGAGGGAATTCGCACTGGAAGTCAGGCTGCCCGTCACAGGGGAGCACAGCACAGGGCAGAATTCTGGTGGCGTCCATGGAGGGAGCATTTAGTCCAGCCAGGCCAGAGGGAAATTCTGCTCCCTGAAACCCCAGCTCCAGCTGGCCCAACCACCCACCCACTGATAAAAAGCGGCCTAGGACCTGGAATAAATTCTTAAGGCAGTCAGGCCACAAAGGATACCCTCCTGGGGCAA
>RJWJ010041268.1:0-13582 GCA_004363605.1 Indri indri | reverse complement strand
TTGCCTGGGGCGAGTGCCGTGGCGTCAGCCTAGCTCACAGCAACCTCTAACTCCCGGGCTCGAGCAATCCTACTGTCTCAGCCTCCCAAGTAGCTGGGACTACAGGCATGCGCCACCATGCCCGGCTGATTTTTTCTATATATATATTTTTAGCTGTCCAATTAATTTTCTTTCTATTTTTGGTAGAGATGGGGTCTCGTTCTTGCTCAGGCTGGTCTCGAACTCCTGAGCTCAGAATGATCCGCCCACCTCGGCCTCCCAGAGTGCTAGGATTACAGGCGTGAGCCACCGCGCCCGGCCCCGGCTAATTTTTAATTTTGTTTTTTTGTAGAGATGGGGTCTTGCTGTATTGCCCAGGCTGGTTTCATACCCCTGGCCTCAAGTAATCCTCCTGCCTCGGCCTCCCAAAGTGCTGGGATTACAGGTGTGAGCCACTGCACTTGGCCCCTTTGCCCCCTGTTAAATGAGATTATTTGGTTTTTGGTTTTTTTTGTCCTGAGTTGCTTGAGTCCTTTGTATATTCTGGGTATTAGTCCTTCGTCAGATGAATGGTTTGCAGATACTGTCTCTTCACTCTGCTGATGGTTTCCTTTGCTTTCCAGAAGCTTTTTAGTTTACTGTAGTCCCATTTGTCTGTTTTTATCTTTGTTGCCTAATGTCCTGAAGCATTGCCCGTATGTTTTCTTCTAGTAGTTTTATAGTTTTTGTTCTTACATTTAAGTCTTAAATCCATCTCAAGTTGATTTTTGTACATGGGGAGAGAGAGAGAGATCCAGGTTCATTCTGCACATGGATATCCAGTTTTCCCAGCATCCTTTACTGAAGAGTCTGTTTTCCCCAGTGAATATTCTTGGAGACTCTGTCAAAAATCAGTTGGTTAGGCTGGGCATGGTGGCTCACACCTGTAATTCCAGCACTCTGGGAGGCTGAGGCAGGAGGATCGCTTGAGCCCAGGAGTGCGAGGCTGCAGTGAACTGTGATTGTGCCGCTGCACTTCAACAACCACAACAAAAAATCTCTTCGCTGTAAATATGTGGGTTTATTTCTGGTTTCTCTGTTCTTTTATGCCAGTGCCGTACTGTTTTGGTTACTACGGTCAGGTAGTGTGATGCCTCCGGCTTTGCCGTTTTTGCTCAGGATTGCTTCGGTTATTCACGCTCCTTTTCGGTTCCATAGTTCAGGTTTACAGATTTCAATAGCACTGGGGGCGCTTAAGAAGTCTTGATGGATGTGGCGCCTTCTGGGGATGGAACTTGGATATTGATCCATTGTCCAAAAATACTTAGGCATCATTTTTGATGGACTATTAAGGAATTTTAGGATTGTTTTTTCTATTCCTGTGAAAAATGACGTTAGTATTTTGATGGGGATTGCATTGAATCTGTAGATTGCTCTGGGTAGCGCGTTCCAAGTTTTTGTTCCCTTTGGAAGTTCCTGAACCACAGCCTAACATTTTGCCCCACACCCCTGGTCGTATGCGTTTTGTGAGGATATCGACGTTATTGTGATCGTGAGGTGCTCTTGGGTTTTATTTCTCCGTAAGTCAGTGGACTGAGGAAGGGAGATGTGCCGTCTCATCTTCTTACCCAGGTCTTCTGGTCCCAGAGGTCTCGAGGGTGCTGGTCTCAGCACACGGCCCAGGATCCAGGCCCGAGCCTTCCGTCTGGGGAGGGAGAGCTCTGTGCCGCAGTCCAGGCCGAGACAGCGTCAGCATACCTCTCGTGCCCAGAGCTTCCCAAAGGCCTGTCAGAGCCAGTGTCCTGCACAGCCCCGGGGCTCAGCCACAGGCCATGCGGGAGCAGTTGTGGGGTGTCCCTAGGGAGGATTCCAGGAAGTTCTGCCTCTTCACTGTCTTGGTCTCCTTGGTGTTGGGATATTTCTAGGTCTAAGAGGAAATTTTAAGAAGTGGACCTCCTTATAAAGTTAACTTCTTATTTTACTTTAGAATAACAAGTAATTCTCTTGTATCGTGTGAGCACGTGACTGCCTGAAAATATAAAGTGACGGTGGTTTACGTTCTGTTTTGACAGGTCGCCCTTGACGTGCTGCAAAGGATGCTGACCTGTGAGTGAATCGCTCTGCCCCGATTGCTCGCGGCCATTCTAGCAGTTTCTTGCCTTTCCATTCGAAGTGTTTTGCCTGCCTGCCTCACTGTGTGGATTCTGCCCTCTGCTCTGTCCTGCCCGTCAGTTCCTAGTGGCTTCTGATTTAACATGCAGAGCAGTGATGTGGAGGGACAGCATTTTAATCTGTGGTTAGCGGGGAAGTGTTTTGTTCTGTCTGTGTGTGTTTTTTTTTGTTTTGTTTTTTTTTTTTGAGACAGAGTCTCACTCTCTTGCCTGAGGCGAGTGCCGTGGCGTCAGCCTAGCTCACAGCAACCTCAAACTCCTGGGCTCAAGCAATCCTACTGTCTCAGCCTCCCGAGTAGCTGGGTCTACAGGCATGCGCCACCATGCCTGGCTAATTTTTTCTATATATATTTTTAGCTGTCCAATTAATTTCTTTCTATTTTTGGTAGAGACGGGGTCTCGCTCTTGCTTAGGCTGGTCTCGAACTCCTGAGCTCAGAATGATCCGCCCGCCTCGGCCTCTCAGAGTGCTAGGATTACAGGCATGAGCCACCGCGCCCGGCCTGTCTGCATGTTTTGATTAGCTTTAAAGGCTTACGGATTTCAGTAGCGCTGAGGACACTTAGAAGTCTTGATGAACGTGGTGCCTTCTGGGGATGTAATTTGCAAATCGTCCAGAAATACTTTGTTAGGGATTGTTTTCGATGAACATGTGCTGATGTCGTTTTCTGTTTCCGGCTGCCCTCCTCAGTTGCCCTGGATGCTCTGGCTGCCGGCGCACAGGATGGGTCCCCCTTGTACAAGGCAGTGAGGTGCTGGTATGTCCCGGGGCAGGACTGCCTGGGGTGCATGGGAGGTTGTTCCTGCTACTTGAGAGACCCAGGGTACTTTAAACACTTCCAAAGTGTCGACAGCTGCCTCCTGAGCACTTTCTCTGCCATTTGTGGTAATGTCAGGAGGAGTCGGCCGCTGGGAACCCTGGGAGTGTGTTCCGCTCAGCCTCCTCCCTCTGCAGATGAACTGGGGTGCCGGGCACCCCTTCCTGGGCTATCCTATCTGCTTCTGCAATTCCTGCACTTCTGGTCCCAGGAATGGGACCCCGAGAGTCATCACAAACCTTCCTCCCACTGAGTGTGCCCAGGTGGCCTCCTCCCTCACCCTCCCCACATTCGATCTGGGTGCCCTGGCCTCCCTCCCTCCCTGCTTCATTCCTGCCCTCTCGGCCCACCTTTCTGGAACATGCGGCAGTCACGCGTCTTCCCAGTTAGCCGCCGCCTGCTTAGATTCCGCGGTGGTTGTGGTGTTGCCACCTTTGTTTCTCTCCCGATAGCTCTGTGGAGATGCCTGTGGACCTATCTGTGGATGGGAAGGCGGGAGGGGAGGCGTCAGGGCTCGGGGAAGGGTGGAGTTTGGGGGAAGGCGGGTGCTGGGGTTTGCTTCAAACGAAGGTGGGTGGGGACCTCGAAGTCCAGTCTTGGAGCCAGGAGACTCCCCGCCCCCCAAGCCTTTCCAGTCTTCTCCTTCTCTGCTTACTTCCGCCTCCTTTCCTGTCGCCCACAACTACTTCAGTAGCCCTCCATTAACCGTCTTGTGCAGTTCAGTCCTCTCGTTAAAGCAGTGTGTAAAATACTGCATCGTTCTCCAAATCTTTGCGTGTGCATCAGTCAGCTCAGCTGCTGGAGCGAAGTACTAAAGTCTGTGGCTTAGGAAGCAGATGATTCTCGCAGCTGTGGAGGCTGGAAGTTGGGAGGTCGGGCTGCCGTGGCGGGTTCTGGTGAGGGCCTCCTTCCGGCATGCAGAAGGCTGCCTTTCCCTGTGTCCACGTGTGTGGAGAGGGGCAACAGCTCTCCAATGTCTCTTCTTACAAGGGCAGTGGCCTCACCACGGAGGCCCCACCGCTACACACTCACCTAAACCCTAATCACTGTCCCACCCCCAGATACCATCACATCGGGAATTAGGGCACCAGCATGGGGATTTTCGAGGACACAGTTCAGCATGTAGCAGGGTGCTTGTTTTTGTAATCTACGTAATCAGGTTGCTCCAACTCCCTTTCCAGAGAAGCTCTTTCTGCTGTGTTTGCAGGTTCGGTGTGTTCAGTGGACACACGTGTCGCGGCATAACATGCACAGATTCTCCGAAGAGGTTTTTCAGTCACACTCTGACTCAGGTCCTCACGCACAACACCGTGCTGAAAGGTAGGTCCCAGTGCTGAAGCCACGGAACTGCTACCCAGTTTGGGACTATTTTCCCCTGTTGCCACGGTGCTGCTCGAACAGGGAGAGGCCAGGGGCTCTCGGCAGCTTTTTCGGCTCTGTACGCAACCAGAGCTTGGCCCCGAAGCATGTGGACAAGATTTGAGGATCTGAGATGCTGTGGTCATGAAGGACTCTTGATTACAAAATGTCTTTTCATTTGAAAGGGACACGTTCTTATGAGAAAATCCAGAAGTAAAGAAGAGGAGACAGGAGAATTGTCACCAAAATAGAAATATCTTTAACATGCAACATTTCTGCTGGCCTTTTCTCCCATCCAAGTACTGACTAGGCCCGACCCCACTTAGCTTCCGAGGCCAGACGAGATCGGGGTGTTCAAGGTGGTATGGCCATAGACTCTTCTGACCTTTTTCTGAACAGATTTTTTAAAAGTGCAGGTATTATACTGTAAATACCCTGATTCTGTTTTAATGTTGTTATATCATAAGCATTTTCTGATGCAGTTATGTGGATTTCTTGCAAGTGTTTAATGGGTCATCTGCCCTTGGGCGTCCTGTTACCCTGTCTGTGACAGACTTTTCCCAAGTCTTCACTGTCCACTGACTGAGCTTTCTGTGTCTTGTCCCGTGTCCCAGGGCAGGTGATTGGGCGGGAGTCAGGATGGGGACAAGGCACAAACGCAGGAGACGCCCACGGTTGCTGTGAGGTGCTTCCCAAAGGGCTCAGCACCTGCTCTAAGCCGAGTGTCCTGTGAGAAGCATCCTCACCGTGGTTGGTTTATTGACAGTTTAAAGCTTAAAAGCAGCAGAATTAAAATGCAGTTGATACGTTGGAGCTATTTATAGGGAGTAGGACAAAGTATTACCAGCAGGTAAGTCGGCCACAGGCACAGAGAGTTGATAATGTAGAAAATAGACAACAAACAGGGAAATGGTGTACTTACTAGTAATTGAAAAAAATACAAATTAAAACAAGATAGTTTTTTCACATCAAAGCTTTAAGGCACAGCTTTGTGATCACTTACGTGAAATCTGTGTTTCTCTTCCTGCAGCGTCTGATGCCGTCCAGATGCAGAGGGACTGGAGCTTTGCGCGGACCCACCCTCTGCTCAGCACTTTGTACCGCAGGGTGAGTGTGCGGACCTGCTGCTGTGCATGCGTGGGGGATCTAATCCTTGTCCAGCTGACTCCCAGGGACGCCATGTGGGCAGTCTGGAGTCTGGGTGAGCCGTGGCTGTGCACGTGGGCAGAGCCCTCCCTGAGATGAGGGTTCTCCAGCCGGTACTGACACCACGGACGGGAGAGATGTTGAAGCGTCTTCACAGCAGCTGTGCTGCATCCAGCCACCTCGGAGTCCTTCCCAAGGGAGGTGGGAGGTGGCTACGGTGGGCCAGGGCTCGCGGGAGGCGAGGGACTGGCTTCTGTCTGGCGTTGGTCTGCTGCGACGTTGAAGGGAGTGGGCACTTGTGTTTCAGCTCTTTGTGATGTTGAGTCCAGAGGAGTTGGTTGGCCATTTGCAAGAAGTTTTGGAAACACAGGAGGTCAACTGGCAGCGTGTGCTGTCCTGCGTGTCCACGCTGGTCGTCTGTGTCCCAGAAGCACAGCAGCTGGTCAGCGGTACGTCCCCATGAGCTGGGTGGTGCTGGTCAGGGTGTGGTGTGTGTGTGGCCTGTGCCCTGGGGGCAGCAGAATCCCAGCATCTGCGGGGAGGCCTTTCCCTGCCTGCCCAGAGCCCAGGGTGCTCCTGTCAACGGAGCACGCTCACTCAGGCTCTTCAGCACTGAGTGTGTGCTGCTTCTTCAGGGTCTTCCGTAGCTGTGCTTGTCCTTTGAGAGTCGGCGCTTGGGCAAGAACAAGTACGTTCTCCCAGCCGGGCGCTCGGTGTTTCATTTCCACCTGGCGCCCGAGTTCAGCCGTGACTGGTCCTTGCTCTCGCCTAGGTTGGGTGGCCCGTCTGATGGCACGTGCGTTCGAGAGCTATCACCTGGACAGCCTGGTCACCGCGTTCCTGATCGTGCGCCAGGCTGCTCTGGAGGGCCCCTCTGTGTTCCTGTCGTACGCAGACTGGTTCAAGGTGAGCTACCTGGCCAGCCTTTACCTCAGCTCCTGATCCTCAGCAGGCTGGAGTAGGAGCCTGGGGTCTCCTCTCTGATGCTCTGCTGTGAGGACGCACAGGCTTGAGGAGAGAGCTTGAGGCAGTGTCCCTGGACAGACCTTCCATGTGTGTCTCTGAAGAAAGCTTCCTTCCACCCGGCTCTTTCATTCCTCAGAGTTCCTTTTCATTTGACCTTGCCTCCCCCAGCTCTGCCCAGTTGGCCTGGGACTCCCAGTAAGTGCAGGTGTGAGTGGCTGCTCTGTCCACAGTGAGGTGCGGAGAGGTTTGTGGCAGAATCTACCCACCACCCTGGACTGTTTATACACGTCCGGCCTGGTTTCCTGGCGTTTGCATACCTGACCTGCTGGCAGGGGCTTTGCTCTCTGGACTGCTGCAGTCCACCAGGTAGTTGGGGGTCTCAGGCCACGTCTCTCCCGGGGTTTACATCTTCCAAGGTGACACGGAGGGCAGGGAGAGGAGCACTTCTGGAGTGCTGTATCGAGGGGGTGTTTTGGTTTCGCTTGGTTTTCCTCTCACCTTTTGAAATCAACTTTATCAAGGTATAGTTTAAATCAAATGCACCCAATGGAAGTGTACCGTTGGATGAGTTTTACAGATGTATACATGTGTGATTAACGTTTGAACATCTGTTTTAACCTTTATCTTTAAGAAACATTAATATGTTAATAGACCAAATGGTTGCTAATTTGAGCCCTCCAGGTTGTTAATAATATTTCTTAGCAGATCACATTGTGTGGTTAGAGTATTTTTTTTTTTATCATGGAAAGAACTGCCTTTTTGCTGGAGAGATACTGAACCTGAGTGCTGTGACCACGCCCTGGCCCGAGTGTCACTATAGACACTTCACCTGAGTGCGTTCGATAAAGCGTGGGTCTCCGACGCCGACACAGGTGCGTCCCCACTGCAGCCAGCGTCAGCAAGGCTCACGTTCAGTTGAGTGATGGACAGTTCAGCGTGGAGGGGACTGCGGCCCCTTGTACCTGGTGGAGAACTTAGGTGGGGGCTGGGTGGTCACGTGTCGGGGGAGGGGGACCCCTGGTGTAGTCTCAGGTTTTATTTAAATCTCTAAGTGACAGGCATTGAGCCGCTTTCCTGGCACGTGGCACATAGTTGATGTCTGAGCTTTGCTCCTCTAGCGTCCTCTCTGAGAGACACATTACCAGTGTCACCAGCATTTCCCCCTTTCCCTCTCATGGCTGACACCTGTCTGCATGATTATGTTCGAAAGAATGGGCAGATTTTGGCAGAATGTTGTACGCTTTGAAAAAGACCGAGGTGGCCCTCAGTGCACGCTGCGGTTCAGCTTTTCACAGTGAACAGTCACCCCACGAGGCCGCGGGAGTGTGCTGCACACGCCGTGGTCGGGGGCAGGGGTCTGCGTGGTCTGGTCCTGTAGGTACACGTTCTCTCACAGGTTCCTTTGTGATGTGTTCGGGGCTACGATCGTTTAAATCCTCCTTCCGGCCCTGACCCCCAGGGTCTGCAGCAGCGTGGACACTCCCTCCGCCCTCCAAGGGGTTTCCTTGGGGTTTGCTTTTGCTCCACACCCGTTCTGTTGCAATCTTGGGGTTTCCACCTGCTGAGGGGTGATCGCCCTCGGCCTGTTCCCACAGCTGCCTCTGCTGAAGGAGGAGTTTGGGGATGAGGGTGTCTCCGTGGGACGCGGGAGCTTGTTTGCCGAGTGAAGAGCTCTTGCCGGGGCATTCAGCGCACGGCGCCCCCAAGGATCTGAATAATTTTCTATAGCAAATTATTTTTACTTTCTTCCTTTGAATAAACTTTCAGCTCATCTCATCAAAGCATAGCCATGACATCTTTAAATGTATAAAACAAAGTCACTTTTGGTCATTTTTCCCTTTCACAGTAGCACTTTCCTGTTGATGAGACGGGCTGGCGTGGCAGCCCAGACCCTGCCCAGCCATCCGGCCTCATGCCCCTTTCTCCACAGGCCTCCTTTGGGAGCACACGCGGCCACCACGCCTGCAGCAAGAAGGCCCTGGTCTTCCTCTTCAAGTTCCTGTCAGACCTCGTGCCCTTTGAGGCCCCCCGGTACATGCAGGTGAGACGTTGCTGCAGCACCTGTGGTTCCTGCTGCTCTGCCCGCCTCTCCCTCCATCTGAGGAACCTCCCCACCAGCCCCCGCCTCTACTCTGATCCTCAGCCGGGCCCCTCCCCTTCCCCACGCAGTTCACGGGGACGCGGCACGAACGCCGCAGCTGGGGACAGCGGTGTGGACATGCAGTGTGAGTGCCGGTGTGTGACGGCAGGTGCCCAGCACTGGCCGCACGTCGTGCCGGTGTCTGCCCTGCGCAGATGCATCGGCATTCGTCCAAAAGAGGGACACGTCTGCGTGGTGCTGCGGAAACACTGTTCAGCACCCGGTTCTGCAGGAAGAGCAAGTCGTACAGCACCGAGTATAATAGGGTTTCATTTTTGCCTCTAAAAAACATTTTTTTATATTCTAGGGAACAGTCTGGAAAGGTATGCTCCCAAACTGTCATCACTTCTGGGAGTGGAAGAAAAGAAATAGGACTTTCCATTAGTACAGTCTGAAGTGTTTTTTGTTTTGTTCGTTTTTTTAGATGGGGTCTTGCTCTATTGCCCAGGCTGGAGTGCAGTGGTGTCGTCACAGCTCCCTGCAGCCTTCAGCTCTAGGCTCCTCCCACCTCAGCCTCCCAAGTAGCTGGGACCACAGGTGCTGCCAGCATACCTGGCCCAGTTTGAGGTTTTTTTTATGAGTCTGTTAATTTCATGATTAAAAAATGCCCTACTGTGGCTTTCTTTTCTAATTAGATAACTACTCCCAGCATTCATTATGGGGGGTGGAGGACCTGGAAACGGATTCTCACCCTCTTTTTTTATTCAGAAATTTGCGTTACAGTCCAGGAAGTGTGTACAAAGAGTGAAGGCGTGTACCTGTCACCAGGCTGGGGGCTGGAGCTGGCCCCTTCCCCCGTCTCTCTGGGCACCATTGTGTTTTTGGCTATAGTTAGTCCTTTAAGACAAAAAGATGCCTCTGGCGGGAGTGTTGGGGTGCCTGTCCTGTCCTGAGCCTCTGAGTGTCACAGCCTCCCACACCTGGGGAGGGAGGGGAGATGGTCACAGGAGGGCGAGGGTTTGGTCACCATGGGGTCTGGCCTGGGCCCTCTTCCCGGCCTGGCCCACCCGTGAAGGGAGAGTGGCAGAAACAGTCCAGCACGTGGAGACCCCTGCAGCTTCTGCCCTGCCTGTCCTCAGCTAATTGCCCGACTTTCCTGTCCCCTGTGCTCGCACCCTGCTCTGCGGCTCCGCGGCCTGGCGTTGACACGCACAGGGTCTGTTTCCTCACTTGCCACCTGCTGCTGGTTCCTTGCGAACTCACACTCGGTGTGTCCGTAGCACCTGAGTGTCCTCTCCAAAGTGTACTTTTTTGGTCATTGATTCCGTCCTTCTCCCAGTGTCACAAATTTGGAATCAGTGCTGACCCTCCTTTCTGTGCTGGCCGGGGTGGGGCTGCAGGTGTGCCTGGCGGTGCCTGCCGGCTGGATCTGGGATTCCACGTCCATTGCCCTCGCGCTCGCTGCCACATACTTGTAGGACCAACCATGTTAGGGTTCCTTAAATTTTTGCCTGGGGAAGCAGCCTTCTCTTGTTGTGGGGTTGAATTCTGCTAAATGTTTACTGGGCAAAGGACTGTGTCTCCACTCGGCATTGTTTAGGTCCTGGAAGTGAGCGGTTGCCCCTGATGGCATGTGTACCAACGTCCACGCTCTGCTGTCTGTCCTCAGGTGCACATACTCCACCCACCCCTGGTTCCAAACAAGTACCGCTCCCTCCTCACAGACTACGTCGCACTGGCCAAGACGCGCCTGGCCGACCTCAAGGCAAGTCCAAGGCCTCCACGCCTGCTCCTGAGACCTGTCCTGGCAGAGACCAGCGTCATTTTCATGTTCTTGTTCTGTCTCTTCTCTGAAGGTTTCTATGGAAAACATGGGGCTCTATGAGGACGTGTCATCAGCTGGGGACGTTCTGGAGGTAATGCCCTGAGGCCGCCCCGCGGGGCCTCAGTCATGCTCAGTGCTCACCGGGTGCGGGTCCAGTCCTCCCTGACTCGGTGGAGCATTCTAGCCTGGGTGCCCTCACGCAAAAGTGTGGGAGGTGTTTTGTTCTGAGATATCCTACCCTGGGTGTGTCCCCCTCGGGGGAAGCACCTGGTGCAGTCAGCTGGTCCTTTTAGGAGGTCTGTTTACGTGGGGTTGAGTGGAAGAGTTGGTCTGTGTTATTTTTTGGGAATTACAGAAAAGCGTTAACTTTGTAAGCCAAAGGTCCGATGGCCGTGTGATGCGTGGACATCAAGGGTAAAAACCACCTTCTCTAATTTTTAAGACCTTTTTACTTTGAGGTTGCGAATTGCCGAAGACCACTTACAGATGCCGTTAAAAGTGTTAGGTGAAAGTGTTTAATGCAGTTTTCCATTGAAAAATTCATTACTGTTCCTAAGTTGCCATTTTATAATCTTTTCAAATCTCAAAAATTAAGTCTCTACTTCTTCCCACCTGGAAATCTTTTTTTTATTTTTTAATTTTATTTTTTAGAGAGGAGGTCTCTATTGTACAATGGTGTGATCATAGCTCACTGCAGCCTTGAGCTCCTGGTTTCAAGCGATCCTCCTGCCTCAGCCTCCCAAGTGTGCCACCATGCCTGGCTAATTTTTTGTAGAGACGGGGTCTTGATATGTTGCCCAGGCATGTCTTACACTCCTGGCCTCAGGCCATCCTGCCTCAGCCTCCCAAAGTGCTGGGATTACAGGCGTGAGCTGCCACACCCAGCCAGTTTGAGCTTTCTCAGGGTAGAAAACAGCAAGTGTAATCCCTTTTCGTGTTTTGCTGGCATTTGGGGAATTTGCATGTATGTCCCAGATCCTTGCTGTGTGTCGTCCATGTCAGCCTTTGCCCTTGATTTGTGCAGAGAATCGCTGCAACAAGGAAGAGGCTGGTGCTGGCCTTATCTGCTCACTTTCTTTTTTAAACCTCTGTTCTTTCTCCCCTCCTCCTCCCTGTGTGGGAACCAGCCCCACAGCCAAGCGCCCCAGGATGTTGAAAAGGCCATCACGGTGTTTGAACACACGGGCAGGATCCCAGTCACCGTCATGGAGGCCAGGTAGGGTCGGGCTGTCCAGAGTGCAGCTGGTGGCTGCAGCACACCCAGGTCCACTGTGACGGCCGTCATCGTCGGGACTCCTTTGAGCGTGTCCTGTGTCCTTAGCCACGTAATGAGGGTGGTCACTGTCTATTCATGGAGAGGCAGGAGTTGGGGGCGAAAAGGTCACAGCAAAGACCCTGCCCTCAGGGGGCACAGAGTGACGTGGAGAGCTGTGCTCTTGCTGGGAAACATGTTTTCTTCTGTGAAAGTACGTGGCGCCCTCCTACCCCGAAACAGCTGACAGGTGGTATTGCCTGGGGAGCCTGCACCGTGGGAGGTTATTGGGCTCACAGTTTGGTAACAGTGGTTGTTTTTTTTTTTTTTTGTAATTTTTTTTGGTTTCAACATATTACGGGGGTACAAATGTTTAGGTTACGTATATTGCCCTTGTCCCACCTGAGTCAGAGCTTCAAGTGTGTGCATCCCCCAGACGGTGCACACTGCACCCATTAGGTGTGAGTATACCCATCCCCTCCTCCCCCCTCCCACCTGCCCGACACCAGACGAATGTTCATTTGTTTATTAGTGCTTTCTTGGTGACCAATCTGGAGCCAGCACAGAGAGTTGAATAGCGAAACTGTACTCAATCCTGTGATCCCCAAACATCTTAAATTCTGGTGGCTGCCGATGTGGTGAACTGGTTCCACTTCCCAAGATTTTGAGGTCAGCTCCCAGGAGAGCCCAGAATGGACATGGTCTTACATGGCCCAGGGTCCATGGCCAACCCCAGAATGTGGCCTGGGTTCCCTGGGACGCAGGGTGTGGCCAGCACGGACTGCCCTGTGCATGACATGTCCCAGAACAGTGGAAAAGAGATAGAAACATGATGAAACATCAGCCTTGAAATGAAAAGAGCCACCCGTGGTACCACCCTCTGTGGAAACTGCCTTTTTGTTGTTTTTCTTTATTTTTGAGACAGGCTTGCTCTCTGTCACCCAGGCTGGAGTGCGGTAGCGTAACCATAGCTCACCGCAGCCTCCAACTCCTGGGCTTAAGGGATCCTCCTTCCTCGGTCTCCTGAGTAGCTGGGACTGCAGGTGCCACCGTGCCCGGCCCTTCCCATTAGTTCATGAAGGCGTCATCTGCTTTTCTCTGTTGCAGCATATTCAGGAGGCCCTACTACGTGTCTCACTTTCTCCCTGCCCTGCTCACACCTCGAGTGGTAAGTGTGTCTCCGTGTGTTTACGACCAGAAAGCAGAGACGTTCCCTGCCAGTGTCTCACTGGGCTCTCTCTCTCCTCACAGCTCCCGAAAGTCCCCGATTCCCGAGCAGCTTTTATAGAGTCCCTGAAGAGGTAGGCCAGAACCGCAGGAGGAAGGGCCACTCTGTTTCCAGTGGTTTGTGATAACGCGAAGATTATGGTTCTTTTGTAGAGAAATTTGTTTTATTACTAATGTTTTACTTATAAAATATTGGCTCAAAAATTATGTGGTTATGTTTTTTTTTTTTTTTGAGACAGAGTCTCACTCCCTTGCCTGGGGCGAGTGCCGTGGCGTCAGCCTAGCTCACAGCAACCTCAAACTCCTGGGCTCGAGCAATCCTACTGTCTCAGCCTCCCAAGTAGCTGGGACTACAGGCATGTGCCACCATGCCTGGCTAATTTTTTCTATATATGTTTTTAGCTGTCCAATTAATTTCTTTCTATTTTTTTGGTAGAGATGGGGTCTCGCTCTTGCTCAGGCTGGTCTCGAACTCCTGAGCTCAGAACGATCCACCCGCCTCGGCCTCCCAGAGTGCTAGGATTACAGGTGTGAGCCACCGCGCCCGGCCTTGTGGTTATGATTTTTAAAAGAAAATTGTTCGATTTTGAATATCACCACTTAGCATCGTCCTTTAATGAACTTTTAGGATGATTGGTCTGGGATTAAAAAAAGTTAGTGTTTCGCTAACTAAATAATCATCGTGTAATTTAAAGCAAAGAAGGAAAATAGCCCTGAGAAAGCCTCACACTGCAAAACCTTAAGGTAGATCTGGGTTCTTGTTAGAGTAATGAAGTTGTGT
>RJWJ010041267.1:0-13579 GCA_004363605.1 Indri indri | reverse complement strand
CTGTCAGGACAATACTTCAATCAGCTCCCGCGCTCTGTTGATAGTACAGAGTATCCAAAACAAAAGAAATTCTGGCCGGGCGCCGTGGCTCACGCCTGTAATCCTAGAACTCTGGGAGGCCGAGGCGGGCGGATTGTTTGAGCTCAGGAGTTCGAGACCAGCCTGAGCAAGAGCGAGACCCCGTCTCTACTAAAAAAAAATAGAAAGAAATTAGCTGGACAACTAAAAATATATAGAAAAAATTAGCCGGGCATGGTGGCACATGCCTGTAGTCCCAGCTACTCAGAAGGCTGAGGCAGGAGGATCACTTGAGCCCAGGAGTTTGAGGTTGCTGTGAGCTAGGCTGACGCCACAGCACTCTAGCTAGGGCAACAGAGAGAGACTCTGTCTCAAAAAAACATTCTGAGGTACAGCCCCAATCAGCCTTTCCAATTTTCTCAACCACCTTGTGCATCAACAGTCTTGTCCCGCCTCCAAAGTTTGGAGGTTGACGTGTGAGACAGTGGACACAACCCTGAATGTTTGGGAGTGGCGGAAGGAAACCCAAGTTGCAAAGAGGCTTGTGGGGTGGGGGGACCACAGTCGAGAACATTGCATTGAAAATGGATTAACTGTAGTATTAAGGGAATGATGCTGGTGGGATGACGGGTGAATTTTTCCTTTCAAATCTTTCTTTAAATGTATGACACCTTCGAATAAACAAAATTGAGGAGAAATTAATTCATGCAAGAATCTACTGCTCAAACAGAGAGATAGAGAAAGGGATTGAATGTTAGAGTCTTCCTTTCAAAAAGTTTTTTGTTTTTAGGGTTTTTTTGTTTTATTATAATATTCGTCTTCCCCACTAGAAGTTAAGCTCCCTAAGACCAGCATCTGTGTCCATCCTACTCACCGTTATATTCACAGCACCCAGCCCAATGCCTGGCATGTCATAAATATTTAATAAATGTGATAAATGAAGGAATGAATGACCATTTTCTTGGAGTATAAATTGGCACAAATTTTCTGGGTAACAATTTGACAGTAGGCATTATACCATAAAGCCTGCAACCTAGCCAGGTGTGATGGCTCACACCTGTCATCCTAACATTTTGGGAGGCTGAGGCAGGAGGATCACTCGAGGCCAGGAGTTCGAGACCAGCCTGAGCAATTGGAGCCAGACGGGAAAACAAAAAAAATTTAATTTCTCTACAAAAAAAATTTATTTTAATTTCTCAATAAAAAATTCTTTTAAAAATTAGCCAGGGGCCAGGCGCAGTGGCTCATGCCTGTAATCCTAGCACTCTGGGAGGCTGAGGCAGGCAGATCGTTTGAGCTCAGGAGTTCGAGACCAGCCTGAGCAGGAGCGAGATCCTGTCTCTACTAAAAAAAAAATACAAAGAAATTAGCTGGACAACTAAAAATACATAGAAAAAATTAGCCGGGCATGGTGGCGCATGCCTGTAGTCCCAGCTACTCGGGAGGCTGAAGCAGGAGGATCACTTAAGCCCAGGAATTTGAGGTTGCTGTGAGCTAGGCTGATGCCACAGCACTTACTCTAGCTCGGGCAACAGAGTGAGACTCTGTCTCAAAAAAAAAAAAAATTAATTAAAAATTAGCCAGGCATTGTGACACACACCTGTAGTCCCACCTACTCAGGAGGCTGAGGCAGAAGAATCGCTTGAGCCCAGAAGTCTGAGGTTGCTGTGAGTTATGATGACACCACTAGAGTCTAGCCTGGGCAACAGAGCAAAAACTGTGTCTCAAAAAAAAAAAAGGGAAAGAAAGAAAAGACTATACATCCTTTAGTAATCACAGATGTGGACAAAGAATAAATCTTTTAATAATCAAAAACATTCCTTTCCAGGATATTCTATGCAAAGTTCTTTATAGTTATAAAAAATTAGAAGCAATATGAATTTTTAAAATTACATGGTTAATTAAGTCAATTATGATATATCCATATGATGAAATGCTGTGTGGTTATTAAAATCATTTTTAAGAATATTTAATTACATGGGAAAATTCTAATATAGAAGCAGATTAAAACTGAATATATACTATTTAATTAACACTAGGAAAATATGAGTGCATGACAATATATGCATGAAAGTAAATACACCAAAATATTTGCCATAGTTGTATGTGGGTAGAGTGGGCGGAGGGTAGTGTGGTGAGGTTTTTTTGGTTTTTGTTGTTTGTTTTTGCCATGTGCTGGCACTGTTTTATGAACTTTACTTGTATTAATATATTTCTTGCTAAGTTTTTTTAAGCAACTTTATCAAAGGATAATTGACATATAATAAATTGCACGTTTTAAATTTGTACGATTAGATAAGTTTTGATATATGCATATACCCTTGAAACCATTACCACAAGATAAAACATTCATCACCCCCAAAATTTTCCTCATTCTTCCCCAACTCTGGCCTCCTTCATCCCCAGACAACCACTGATCTGCTTTCTGTCACTATAGATTAGTTTGCATTTCCTAGAATTTTATATAAATGGAATCACACCATATGAACTTTTTTGTCTGATTTCTTTCACTCAACATAATTATTTTTAGATTCATCCATGTTGTCAAGTATATCAATTGTTCATTCCTTTTTACTGCTGAGTAATATTCCACTGTATATATTATATACACCAGTTTCTTTACTCACCTGTTGATGGACATTTGGGCTGTCTCATTTTTTAGTATTACAAATAAAGCTGCTATGAACATTCTGTACAGGTCTTTGTATGAATATACACTTTCATTTCTTTTGGGTAAAATACCTAGGAGTAGAATAGTCAGATAATGTGGTAGGTATATATTTAGCTTTTTAAGAAACTGCCAAGGCTGGGCGTGGTGGCTCACGCCTGTAATCCTAGCACTCTGGGAGGCCGAGGTGGGTGGATCCCTCAAGGTCAGGAGTTCGAGACCAGCCTGAACAAGAGGGAGACCCCATCTCTACCAAAAAAAATAGAAAGAAATTAATTGGACAGCTAAAAATATATATAGAAAAAAAAATTAGCTGAGCATGGTGGTGCATGTCTGTAATCCCAGCTAGTTGGGAGGCTGAGGCAGGAGGATTGCTTGAGCCCAGGAGTTTGAGGTTACTGTGAGCTAGGCTGAAGCCACGGCACTCTAGCCCGGGCAACAAAGTGAGACTCTGTCTCAAAAAAAAAAAGAAAAGAAACTGCCAAACTGTTTTCCTCAGTAGTTGTACCATTTTACATTCCAACCAGCAGTTAATGAGAGTTTTAGTTCCTCTGTGTCCTTCTCAACTCTCAGTACAGTCAGTCTTTTTAGTCATTCTAATAGTTATGTGTTAATTGTGGGGGTATTTTCTTCTTTATGTTTTTTTTGTGTGTGTTTTCTAAATTTTCTGCAATGAAATGTATCTTCCATAATCAAAAAGTTGTTTAAAGTAACTAAAATAAGGGGTAAACTAGACCAGTATGAAGTCCTAGTCTAGAGAGCCTTCTCATTCTAAAAGTGTGACCCAGTATGGTCTTCAGAGCACCCACCAAAGAATGCTAGCTGTGTGGCCTGTGTAAGCCTTCTTCACAGGATAACATTTGGTTTTTTTATTTCATTTTATTTTTATTTTTTTAAGACAGAGTCTCAGTCTGTCACCCTGGGTAGAGTGCCATGGCATCAGCCTAGCTCACAGCAACCTCAAACTCCTGACTTCAAGTGATCCTCCAGCCTTAGCCTCCCAAAGTGCTAGGATTACAGGAGTGAGCCACCACCCTAACATTTGGGGTTTTTTTTGTTGTTTTTTTTTTTAAGACAGAGTCTCGCTCTGTTGCCCAGGCTAGAGTGAGTGCCCTGGCGTCAGCCTAGCTCACAGCAACCTCAAACTCCTGGGCTCAAGCAGTCCTTCTGCCTCAGCCTCCCAAGTAGCTGGGACTACAGGCATGCACCACCATGCCTGGCTAATTTTTTCTACATATATTTTTAGTTGTCCAGATAATTTCTTTCTATTTTTAGTAGACACGGGGTCTCGCTCTTATTCAGGCTGGTCTCGAACTCCTGACCTCGAGCAATCCTCCCACCTCGGCCTACCAGATTGCTAGGATTACAGGCGTGAGCCACCGCGCCCGGCCTGTTTTTGTTTTTAAATCAATTTGCTTTTCAATGCTATAAGCACACTGGGATTTTAAGAAAAATTGTAAACACACATAAACCTCCCAATCTAATATACTTCCTTTTTCTGTTTTTTCTTCCAGTTCTGATCTATCATATTTTACAGAGTTCTAACACACTCGATAGTTTATATTTTTACTTGTCATGATATCATAAGTATTTTCCATATTGTTTATTTATCTTTTTAACCATAATTTTAAATGTCAAATGAATGCATCGTAAATTACTTCCCCAGTCTCCCTTGTTGAGCTGTTTCTAATTGTTCATTATTAATAATAATGTTGTAATAAATAAGTTGGTACAAAAAGCTTATTTCTTCTTTTGAATTCTTTCCTTATGATAAATACCCAAGCGTGAGATTCCTGATCAAAGCCTAGAACATTTTTCTGATTGTTGCTACATATCATCATATCATTTTCCCAAAGGATATTTTAATAATAATTTTAATGTTACTTGCCATGTGCCAGCACTGGTTTTTACAGCCTTTGCTAATTTTCTAGGTATAACAAACCCCATTGTTCTAATCCACATGCCTTTGACTACTCATTAGGTAGACATTTTTCCATGTCTGATCTCCTCCTGGGAAAATTACCTGTGGTCCTTACTGACTGACGATACCTTGTTTTCGCAGACCCAGAGCCAAGAAGTACGAGTCTTGACTCCGCCAGTGCTTCCCCGGCTGAGCACATCCAGACCGCTGAGGCAGATACCGTGCAAAAGGTGTAAGTGTTCAAAGCTGTAATGGCATGGACTTCTCTGCTTTTATTTTGTTTTCCTTTATTTTTAATTAATTAATCTAGTGTTTTGTTTTGTTTCTGAGGGGCATCCTCAGCTGACAGCATGCTCTGACGGCCAAACTTAAACGGTTGTCTAAGAAACAAAGATTCTTGGGAAGGATTATATTGCGATGTGTTTCCTTAACACTTAAGCCATATTCTTTGGCTGGGTAGGTAAAGAATGAAGTTAACTTTAACAATGTGGAAACAGCTTTTTCCATTTGTCCTTATTATCTGAGATCTACAGAGATGGCTAGAAAGCTGAGGTCTATCATTTCAACCTTGGTTTCTCATCTCAGCATTCACTCAGCTCTGCATAAAATAAATAATACTAATACTAATGCAAATGATAATTGCTCACCTGTATTGAGTGCTTCCTCTGTACTGAGCTCACTGACCAGATCGGCCCAGTGATTTGACCTAAGCCCCCTTTGGCAGTAGCAGGTGGTGTGACCTCTCTGCCTCTATGTGGTCTATTGTGAACTCCCATGAGCCTTGGTGACTTAAGAACCTACCCTCACCTGCCAGTGATGTAAGGATTCCCTCCTGTGTCAAAAAGATTTTGTGTTCCCCAGGAATAAAGGGAGAAGGGCACTTGGATGAGTAAAGCAGCTAACAGAGGAATTCTATTTTTAAATTTTTATACCTAATCTTTTCCCACAATATATTTATTTATTTTTTTTTTAATTAATTTATTTTTTTTTTTTTGAGATAGAGTCTTGCTCTGTTGCCCGGGCTAGAGTGCCATGGCATCAGCCTAGCTCCCAGCAACCTCAAACTCCTGGGCTCAAGCAATCCTTCTGCCTCAGCCTCCCAGGTAGCTGGTACGACAGGCATGTGCCACCATGCCCGGCTAATTTTTATATATATATATATGTATTTTTAGTTGTCCAGATCCTTTCTTTCTATTTTTTAGTAGAAACGGGGTCTTGCTCTTGCTCAGGCTGGTCTCGAACTCCTGACCTTGAGCAATCCACCCACTTCGGCCTCCCAGAGTGCTAGGATTACAGGCGTGAGCCACCGTGCCTGGCCACACAATACATTTAAATTGCTTACAACCACCACTTCCCACCAAAAAAGATAAAATAATCAAAAAGAAAATTTTTTTTAATCAGGAGGACAAAAAACCCCACAGACACTCCACGAAAGTCATTACAGTCACTGTGACTAAATTTCAAACCTAACAAAGAGATTCCTGAAACAAACAAACAACAAAAAAAGAGCAAAGTGATTATGTTTGTGGTTCACATTTGCGGCATACCTGTTCCTCAGGGAAAATAAAGGTTTTCTTAGCACTAAATTCTAAAGGAGACTTCCTCTATGGGTTTTTATAAAGTGACATTGAATAATTTAAAGACTCATATATTTACAGGAAATTCCATTTACCTCATTCAACAAATATTTCTTGAGTTTCTACAGTAAGGCCCTATGCTGGCGCAGCATAGTAAATAGAATACTCATTTAACTAAAAAAATTAAACACCCAGAACCAGGCCTGGTACACAGCAGGCACACAGTAGTTGCTGCTGCTGCTGCTGCTGTTACTGAAATCCATGTGGCTGATTTTTAGTGGCCTTTTTATCCAGAGGGCCTAAGTCAGTTGTCCTCAGAGCACACAGTGAGTGACAGCAATTCTACAGTGGATAAAACACAGTACATGACCTTTAAGCGGCTGAACTTGATCAAGAGTAGAATTCAGAAGACATAAAGGAATGGATGGATAAATGCATGTTCTTAAGACAATCTTTTCTTAAGGATCACTTTCTTTTTCCAGCTAAGCCTGTGATGGAAGAAATCTCAATGAAATAATTCTGTGCCATTCAATAAAAGGCATAAATACACAACCCCAGAGGCAAACTATTTCTCTCACTCTCTAAGTTTTAGGATTTACCCTGTGAAACCCCAAAACTGAAGCGCAATTTGTCTAATCTTCCGTGTCCAGGAATGTGTTGAGGAAGAGGATAGACTAAGTATGTCAAATACCCAGCACGGTGCCTGCAGAGAGCAGGTGCTCAGTCAGGGTTTGTTCCCTTGTCCTCTTCCTTTCCACCAGAGCTTTTTCTTTAGTTTGGTCTTTTGGCTTGTTCTTTTCAAAGGGGCAGAGATTATGATGTACATCACCTGCACAGAGGACTTCCAGGACATGGGCCCGAGTCACCAGAGAGGTTAGGTGCTATGGATCCACCTCTTCTTCCAAGAGAAAGAGAAAGGAAGGCTGAACCAAGACTGTTCAGCCAGCAGACATCAGCCAACATCAGTCATGTGAGTGTAAATGTCTAAGAACTTGGTTCGAGAGCCCCACCGGGATCTCATCTAGGATACCACATACAGTTGTGTAGATTGCTCACTGTGCAAGGGCACCTGACAAAGGGCGTAAGAGGGGGCTGTGGTCTAGCCTGTGGTCTGCTCCCCAAGCCCTGCACCTTGGCATTGGGCTGCATCTTCCTGAGGGATGGGTTGCCCATTTCTAATTCCTACAAAGGTACTGAGTGGGTAGCCATGGCCCCACTCTGCCATCTCCTCTTAGGAGGAATCCCCACGTTGTCTCACCCGTAAGGAAACGGGAAGATTGACATGGTTGTGGTCACCTGCCTGAGGTTTCCTGAAAGTTAGCAAATAATCCAGCAGTGAATAAAGCTGGCTTTGATTTTTAAATAGTTAACCAATAACCATGGCAATACCAATCTATCAAAGGTGAAAACTGCTTCACTTTGATCCAGTTCTGCAGACCATGATTTAGCATCTAAGAAAGGAGGTAGACCATAAAGTGTGTTTACTTCCTCTTTTCTCCTATGAAATTATTCCCAGCAGTTTTAAATCAAAGGCTGAAGCTTCGACTCTCCCCACCCGCTCCACATTCTCTAAGACGCACTCTTCTGCTTCATTTGGAACCCACACAAATTCCATTCCAAGCCAGTCTGTCACCTTGTTCAACATAACCTTCCTCTGTGGTTTTTTTCCGTGTCCTACATGTATCCTGGTCCCTTTCCTTACTTCTCACCTTTAGGAGAGGGAGTTGGTTGAGAAAGCCAAGGGAAAGAAAAGAACCAAGACAGACAAGATCAAAGCACCCAAAAGGGAGCGAGAAAGACAGGTCTTCAAGGAAGCAGAGGCTGCTTTCGGTAAGAGAGTGTACCTGCAAGGAACAACCCAGAAGACTCCTCGTGGGGGTGGGGAGGGGGTACGGAGAGTCAGCGTGGATCCTGTAAGACAAACTCTCTGTTTTGAGTCTCCTTGACTACCACAGCTAAGATGTTGTTGCAGCCTTACTTCATGCAAACATCTTAGTAGACAGGGATAAAGGACTGGGAAGCCTAGAGACCTGTGATCACCAAGAGAGGAAATAGTAATAATAATAACAGCACCTATTTACTGAATACCTACTGTATTAGGAGCTCTGCATATATGATCTCATGAAATCCTCACAACATCACCATGAAGTATTGTTATATTCATGTAGCAGTCGAAGCTGAGAGAGGCTGGGTGACTTAGTGCATAAGATCAAACAGCTCAGATGGTAAAGGGTGGACCCAGGGATTGTCCTTTCCTATTTGACTCCCAGTGCATGCTATTACCACTGCCTCTGCAAACTAATAACTCTAACGTGATCAGAGTACTGGGCAGTGAGAGCATTTGGGAAGGAGAAGGATGCCACAAGCTCTGAATGAAACTCCTAGCTACCAATTCCCTTCTTAGTTCCGTGTTGCTCCTTACAAGGAACTCAGATTCCTATGCTTCTGAAGACTTTCTTTAGCCTAAAGCTCTCAGCCATCCTTCACTGCCCACATGATTCAGAAGACCCTCCAAATAAATCAAGTGCTGTCGGAAAGGACATTAGATACACTCCTGGGCCACATCTATTTTCAAGGTTTGCTTTTTGAACTCTTGCTGAGTTTCCATTTTTGTAGGCCATGACTTGGGTAGCATTGGCAGGATTGGGAGAAGGAAATACTTGTGGCCCCCAAAGGTGTCTTGAGAGAGAGTCCTTAGAGAATGGAAGGACTAAACTTTGCCGAGTTACAAAGCTGCAACCCTAAGCCAGACTCTCAGGGCATGACTTTCCAGTTGTGTCTGCAACTCTCCCCTCTGGAGACTCTTGCCCCGAACCTAGGTCAAAGTGAAATAGAACTTATTTAATAGCAAGACTGCTGAATGTCAGTTGATCCAAACAGGATAAGGCAGCTTCTCAAAGATGGTCTGTGAACTACTCTTCTCAAAACACTTGGGGTGTTTGTTACAGTAAAGATTCCTACTGAACCAGATTTTAGGGGTGGGGCTCAGGAATCTACACCCAGGTGATACCACTGCATGCTAATGTTTAAAAGTTACTGAAAAGGATGTATAGAGAACACATTTACTTAACTCAGCTATACCTCTGTCCCCGATTGTTCTCCCCCAGGAAAGTCAAAGGACTCAAAGGCTCAAAAAAAATTAGGAAAAAAAACAGGAGCCAAAAGGAAAAGGAATCTGGAGACAGCAGCAGAGCTGAGTGGGCCGGATGTCATTAACTCTATGGAAACATTAGACACCTCAGTTAGAGGTTTTTCCCCTTCAGACTCTATTGTAGAGGACCCTTGGCTTTCTCCCAAATGTGACGCTCAGGAGAGCCAAGTCGCTATAGATGAAAGATCATCGCCCTCCCAGACTGTAACTGTCACTGGCAACATGGAATCTGAAGAAGAGAGAAGCTGTGACGACCCTTCCAAGGTAAGATCTGATGTTCTCTCTTGGCCAGAGGAAGTTCTGTCCTCACTTGGTGCAAATGCAGAGGTGGGAAAAACTGCCCTAATCATGTTGCAGTTACTGAAACAGCTCTGCTACGTAATGGTCTTGTTCTACTTTGGAACCTTCTGACCCTAGAAAGAAGCCAGATAGACCTGATCAAAGATGCAGAATGTCAAAGCCCTCTGAAGTGATGCATTCTGTGAGGCAGCCACTCTGCCAGGGCATGTACCCACCCCATAGGGAACAGGAAGTGGACACGGCACCCATCCGTGAGAGGTACAGGGAAAGGTGGATACTGGCCGTCAGAGCCAAGCATACATCCTTGACTTAGGCTGGAAAGCATCTATTGCTTGCCTCCCGAAGGCTGTGGAAATTCCTTTTCTCCTAATCTGCATTTCTGTGGTACACAGCTGGGACACAGGCAGTTTGTACACACACATCTGCTTTTACAAGGTGCTTTTTCATGTTAAAGTCACTTTGTTCCAGGGGCTGTGATTCTAATGTGGAAGTTCGAAGAGAAAAACTGAGTATAAAGAAAATTACCCTTGAAAATCCCTGCAATTAACCAAAAAGAATACCATACAGATACATCATCTCTCAGTAACCAACACAGCCAGTTTTTCCTCTGCTAGAATAGATCAGTATTTCTTCCCTTGAGGTGAAGGTACTGAACTGCACTTAGAGGTCTTGTGCAAAAAAAAAAGAAAAAAATTAGCTTTAAATACTACAAATGCACACACAGCTAAAACCACTATGGTTTAACCTGCGTAATGCATATGGTACACTCTGCTGAATCTCATTTAATCTTTACAACCACACTTGTGAGCCACCTATGATTAGCCCCATTTTACAGACCTAGAAACTAAAGCTAGAAGGAGTTAAATGCCAGTTGCCAGAAATTGCACAACCATCGAGTGGTAGAGCCAAGACTTGAAATCAGGCCCTTTGACTGCAAATTCAGGACTCTTGTCATTGTTTTAAATTATTGTGTCTTTATTTATTTTATAGCCCACAGTCTTCCAAAAAGGATTCAAGCAAGATCTTTCCTTTATAGTTCTCAGTCCCCCTCAACTGCCTAGATTATGGAATTCTGCTCTGCACAACAGACGAAAATTTTAACTTGCAGGCAGAACTTTTCTGAGTCTGCTAGATCATCATCATTTCTTAGATTTATTGTCAATCCACAGTACTGTGCTACCTCTGCAAAGGCTAAAAAGCCAAGGACGTTTGACTCGGAGTTGGATACACAGAGTTCCCTGGAAGAGTTGTCTCCCAAGGTTCCCCTCATGGGCATATTTCTGACTAAGGAGGAAACATTAGAGAGATAAAGAAAGCTAAGATAGCCTTCATATAAACTGAAAAGAACAACCTTCCATTGGAAAGGTGGTTTCTACAGGACTAAATGTGAGTCTAACCCATGTATACCTAAGATTGCCCCTGATAAAACAGCCTCTTATCTAGAACCTGTGGTTCCCAGCCCTAGCTTCATGTTATAACCACACAAGAAACTTTTTTAAACCACTGAGGCCTCCCACATAGAGATTTTCATTTAATTGGTCTGCGTGGAGTCCTGGCCTCAAGTAGTTTTTGAAAGCTCCTCAGGTGAGTCTAAAGTGCAGCTAGTGTTGAGAATTCTAGAACCTTCCATGTACTGGACACTATGTTGGCACTTCCATTATTTCAGTTAATCCTGGTAACAGCATCATGAGTAGGGCAATATCAGGAAAATTAAGTCATGATCCCCAAATCCCAAAGCAAGTAAGAGGTTGAATCCAAGTCAGTCAGACACCAAAGCCCAAGCTGGTGACATGGCAGAATCTATGCAGCTGTGGTGAGAGTCTGGAGTTGGCTTTCTGATTCCATCTTTGATTAGAGACGATGTCTGGGGTAGAGAAGGACTCACTGCCCAGACAGACCCATCTGTTCCTTGCACTAAAAACACTCTGATTTCTTAGGCCCTCTTCTCTAAGAGGGAGCAGAAGGCTTCCCGGGACAGGCTTCGAGCAGAGAGGGCCAAGATGAGGAGGTTGGAAGTGGAGAGGAAAAGAAGAGAGCAGGAAGAGCAGAAGCGGCTCCAGCAGGAGCAGCTGGAGAGAGCAAGGAACATGGAGGAGGAGCTGGAGCTGGAGCAGCGGAGACGTGCAGAGGAGATCCGGTGGGTCGGCCAAGCCAGAAAGACTCCAGACGTGTTAGGAAGCAGAAGACAAAGGCAGGGGTTGACCTCCTCTAGGGGCAAAGCTTGGTTCTGAGGCTCATGCCCTGAAGTAAAACAGCATGTCTCATTTTTCTCTGTCCTCAGTTGTCCTAGGAACAACCTGGACCAGAGATAAGATGTAGTGTCTTGGACCATAAACGTTACTCAAGATAGCGAGTAATGTTCATAGGATCTTCTTGGAAAAGCTTTGAGATTCAGTCCAGCAAACATTTGTCAAGCCCCTGCCTTGTCTGCATTGTGGTAGGCCTTTCCACAGGCCTTGACTCTACTGTAATCTTCACAACAACCCTGTGAGGCAGGAGTTTCAAAATCCATTTTATAGGAATTGAAAATGAAGCTCTTGAGAACTTAAGGCTGCTGCCTCAGAGCACAGAGCTGTGTCCTGAAACTTCTAGGCTTCCAGTTGCAGGCGCACTATGCTCTTGCCTCTGCTTTTCATTCCTGGGTTCCCTTGGATAACCAAGACTCCTCAAAATGGGGTGCTTGCTCCCTGTGGCCTGTGGGCTGCAAAGCCTCCCCCAGGGGCACTGCCTGTTGGTTGCCATTTCCCTGACCGTCTCGTGTTTTCTCAGCTTGAGGAAGCAGAGACTGGAAGAAGAACGGCAGCGGCAGGAGGAGGAGGAGAGAAAGCAGCAGCTCCAGTTGCAAGCAGCCCAGGAGAGAGCCCGGCAGCAGCAAGAGGAGTTTCGTAGGAAACTGCAAGAACTACAAAGGAGGAAGCAGCAGGAAGAAACTGAGAGGGCTGGTGAGGGGGATTATTGAGCTTTTTGTACCTCCCATCTATTTGGGGCAGAAGTATTTTTATCCTGCTGTTAGTGTTCGTTTATTCTTATCCTAGGCCTTAGTCTGCAAAGCACTCTAAATGTATAAGCTATTTTTCTTCCAAAGTGATTATGTGTGACTATAGTGAGTTGACATAGGTTAGAATAAGAAAGTAAAAGACTTCCTTGTGGAGATAACTCCACAGTCCTGCTCTCAATTCAACAATCTCCTAAACTGGGATCCTGCCCCTTTCTTTGCTCTTTTAGCATTGCTCAGGACCTACCTAAACTGGAGACGCAGCCCTATTCCTTGTGTCCTTCCCTAGCAGATGGAAACAGTTACAAACATCTGGATAGTTTCAGGGAAAACTTTCAGGTGTTGATACGTAGAATCTCTCCAGCCTCATTTTTTATTTATTTATTTTTTTTTTTTGAGACAGGGTCTCACTCACTCTGTTGTCCAGGCTAACATGCAGTGGCATCATCATAGCTCACTGCAACCTCAAACTCCTGGGCTCAAGCGATCCTCCTGCCTCAGCCTCCTGAGTAGCTGGGACTATAGACATGTGCCATGACACCCAGCTAATTTTTCTATTATTTGTAGAGACAGGGTCTCACTATGCTGCCCAGGCTAGTCTCAAACTCCTGAGCTAAAGTTATCCTCCCACCTCAGCCTCCCAGAGTGCTAGGATTACAGGCGTAAGCCACTGCACCCGGCCCAGCCTCACTTTTTAAAAAGTATTTTTACTTAACACATAATTGTAAATATTTACAGTGTGATATTTTGACACCTGTATACAATGTGTAATGATCAAATCAGGGTAATTAGCATATCACTTACCTCAAACATTTATCATTTGTGTTGGGAACATTGAAAATCCACTCTTCTAGCTATTTAAAAATGTAAATTGTTAATCATAGTTGTTCTATAGTACTATAGAACGCTAGAACTTATTCTTCCTGTCTCGCTGCACTTTTGTAACCAA
>RJWJ010041266.1:0-13580 GCA_004363605.1 Indri indri | reverse complement strand
GGGGAGCCTCTGCTATTGGGCTGTCTGTGTGCATTTTCTTTGAAGGAAGGGGCATGGCAAGGGGGTTTATATCGGGCTGCCAGCTGTCCCAGGTCCTTCCACAACCTACACCCAGGTTTCTGGTGGCAAGAAGATGAATAGGTAGAAACCCCACGAGACTCCTGGTTGTAATCAGAGATCTGCTTGACGTGGTGGCCTGTCTTTCTGCTTGAAACCTCAGGGATTACTTCTCAGGACTGAAATCTGGAGGTGAGAGAAGAGACTAGAAAAAGAGATTCTTTGAAGAATACTGAGGGATACAGACACAGACTAGGGAAAGGTGATTAAATCTGGTCTTTTGTCTGTAACCAGTAATGTATCACTCGGGAGGCAGAGAGATGGATCTGAGTATACATCTGCCTTTCATGTGTAGTGTGTGTGTGTTCTTGGGCATGTGTGCTGCATCCTGTATGCCTAGTATAAGTGAATGCATTGTGCATTATACACTGCATATGTATTTTGTGTGCAGAAACAAAGGTATTCTTTGTGTATTTTGTATGCATATCCATTGTGTCCATGTAGTTTTTGTGTATTTTGCATCTGAGTTGCAGGTTGTGTATTTGTACATGGTGTATGTTGGTCTTTTGTGTATGTTCTGTGTTGGTAAGTCCATTCCATGTCTGTGCTAAGTGTGCATATTTTGTTTATAGTTATAACCACATTTCTGTCTCTGCCCTTTGATTTCATCTGTGTGCATTTTGCATGTGTGTTGTATGTTTTGTATTTGTGTGTGGCAACAGTGCATCTATTTTGTGGTGGATGTGCATGCAGGTGTGTGAACATTTGATAGTACCAGGCCAAGGACACTGTGATAAGATTCATCTACCTCCCAACCTAGGCCTCAGATATGGGTTGCTTTATCTTCTATTTTCCAAAGTCTCTGTTCCTCCCACCCCATGCCTTGAAAATTCAGCACCACCTCCCATGAAGAAGAGGAAGAGAAGCACGGAGGCTTTGTGCCGGGCACAGGATACCCTGCAGACACCTGGGGATGTGGGTGACCAGGAACTAATGAGCACCCTGGGCCTAGCACCCTGAGCTGGTGCCCCACCCCCAAGACAACTGTAGGTGCTAACTAGGCAGCATTGAGGCCTGGGCCGGAGCCGCCACTGGACAGCCTGACCACAGCTGTTCACTGTGTTTGGGAAATTTAAGCCACTATGTCAAAGGGCAAAGAATCCAAGTCTGATGAGGTAAAAGCCCCCTCCCCCACTGGAACCCATTCCAGGGACAACCTAATCTCTACCTTTAGGCTATGCAGTACTTATTTGCTCTCTACCTGTTCTGGGGTTTGGGGGACGATTCTTTACCCATCCTTTGGTTCTTTTTGATAGCGGCTCTGGTTGCCAGTTTATTAGGGAGAGAGTTCGAATCTGGCGATCAAAATGATGCTTTTGGATCATCTAGGGACTCCATCCCTGGGTCCTGGACTTCAGAAATTTCCATAGAGGAAGTTCACTTTAAGTCCAGATCAGTGGAATCTAGTCCCAAGGAGTCCTACTCCTTGGTGTCCTTAGTGTCAAAGCAGGGCATCCATTGTGGCTCCTTAGGGAAGGTTCATGAAAGTGATAGATGCAGGGCCAAGTGATACTCAAGACCAAATGGGGTGGGAAAAGATGAGACTGGAGATGACTGACAAGACGGACTGTAGAGAGGAGGCCCAGGGTGGTCCGGCCCAGGACGGCTGGAACTGTGAGGGCCACAGGGCCCTTGTGCACTCAGTAAGACAAGCTTCAGCCATGGGAAACTGAAGCTGCAGCACATGGAGGGCAGAAAAGACAATTCTAACGTCTAGGAATACATGGAGGCTGGAGCATCTGAGTCAATGGCAGCAAACCCAGGCCCAGTGGGGTTACCGATGAGGCCCATTAGGCCTCTCAGACAGCCAACCCACCAAGCAGTGGATTTGCTCCTGAACCTGAACTCCAGAGAATGAATATATGTGTGTGTGTGTGTGTGTGTATGTGTGTATATGTACATATGCACACATATATATGTCTGTATATATATACACACACACACTCTAGTGCACATAGTCAAACACATGCATAAATTGCCCTGTGTCAAAAATATTGCATAAGCTTATACGATGTTCAAATGCAATTTTTTTCTATAGCTAGATAGGTAGAGGAATGCATGAAAGAGAGATACACAATATATATTTATATACACTGGATCCACAGACCTGATGCCCTGGTCAGCTGTGTAGTCATGCCCATGGCTAGGTTAACTCCTAAGATGCAGTGTTCAGATGCTGCTTTCCCCGCTCACTCTCCTGGCTTTGTAGAAGTCTGCACTTCCATTTGGAAGAACAGGAATGGGTGGGCCTGGGGGCCAGAAGTTTTGGTTCCATTCCAAATAGTCTATTTTTTTCTCCTGATGGAGGGCTTTTGCCTTCCAGTGGGGGAAAAAACGTAGTTAAATGTCATTCCGAGGCTATTAATACTCTAAATATTAATACTGTGTAGGCTACTAGGAAAATAGGTTATCTCCTGTGTTTTAGATACTGAGATTCATGCAACACACACCCATGCAGCTCTATTGCATCACTGGTAAATTTCACTGCAATGTCAGTGTAGCTGGCCACATCACTAGGAAAGCAGATGTCTGCACACTTCAGTGTAAAGGAAGAAATCAGACATGTTTTTGTGACCCTGAAGCCTGCAAAAGTGGTGAAATCTGAAGCTGAGAGGTCCCTTGGTTTGTTAGCTTCTCCCCATAGGCTTAAGAAAACAAATGTGAAACTTGACAACTCATATTTGGTCATAGTAACTGTCCTCCCCCCCCCAACCCCCCGCTCCCCGGGCTTCCCTCACATCGACACTGCAGAGAAAAAGCAGAATGCAGCATTTTCCGTTATGAAACACAAGCCTCTGGAGCATCTACTTGGCAAGTGCAATTCACAAACCCCAGCCCGTGACACAGAAAGTAATTCCAACACACAGGACTGTGTGTTCTTTTCAATGCAAAAATGGGAATGACCTTTTGAATTATCATCAGAGCTCTGAAGCTAAGCCATGATGGTGTTCCTCTGTGAAGGGGCAGGTGGGCTCAAATGGGGTGGTGGGATGGGGGAGGGGAGTGCAACTCCAGGGTGTTGTGTGTATTTAATTAGGAAGGAAAGGTCGCGCTGACATGGAGGACTGTGTATTGGATATGAGGTGGCCTCAATGTGTCTTTCTGAATCCTGGCTTGATAGGTGACTCCCATCTTTGGAAACCCATAAGCCAGTGATGAGGATTTGCATGAAAGCCATGACAGCTATTCTGTGTTCTAAATCAAAAATCAAAAGGTCAAAAGTCACTTGCACGACTATTGCTTTCCATGCAGAACCAGATACACGCTGTAGAACACACTGACTACAATGCAGGCTATTATGCAACATCTGCATTAGTTCCACCGAGCTGTGAGTATGTTAATAGGTTTCAATCAGACATCAGTTAACATTTTGGTAATATTCACATAGTTTGTGTTAGCCAAGGTACAGTTGGCTGTTTTCAAGTTTTCCTCTCTAAAGTCCTCGTTACTGTTGTTTACCCCCTCCTGGATCTCCATGTAATCAGACTTACTAATGGTAGAGGCACTTCTACTTTTCTTTAGGTCAGGGGAGGATGGGATCTTTGGACAGCTTGTCACTTGCAAGTACTGGGCCTGCTCCTCTCCCTCTGTCTCCCGGTGGTAGAAGTAGTTGAAATTGGATACAATGACAGGGACCGGTAAGGCAATGGTTAACACACCTGCAATTGCACACAGGGAACCCACTATTTTTCCCCCAATGGTAGTCGGAACCATGTCTCCATAGCCTACAGTTGTCATGGAGACGACTGCCCACCAGAAGGCATCCGGGATGCTGGGGAACTGGGACTCTCGCTCATCAGCCTCTGCAAAATAGACAGCACTAGAGAAAAGGATGACCCCGATGAAGAGGAAGAATATCAGGAGGCCCAATTCTCTCATGCTGGCTTTGAGTGTCTGACCTAGAATCTGGAGACCTTTGGAGTGTCTGGACAACTTGAAAATCCTAAAGACTCTTACCAACCGGATGACACGGAGGATGGCCAGCGACATGGCCTGCTGGCCCTGCTGAGCATCCTCTGGCTTCTCAGCCAGCTCTGTCCCCAGGGTGATGAAGTAGGGGATGATGGCCACAATGTCAATGATGTTCATGATGTTGGTGAAGAAGCCGGCTTTGCTGGGACAGGCAAAGAACCTCACCAAGAATTCAAAGGAGAACCAGATGATGCAGAGGGTCTCTACAATGAAAAAGGGGTCCGTGAAGGAAGTGGATTGCTGGTACCCGATGGTGCTGTTGGAATAGGTGTGGAAGGTCACCCCACTACCATGCATGTCTTCATTCTCATCCCGGAAGATGGGCAACGTTTCCAGACAGAAGCTGACGATTGAGATCAGAATCACCATGACAGATACAATAGCTATAATCCTGGCAGGCCCTGAGCTCTCTGGGTATTCAAAGAGAAGCCACACCTGTCTCTGAAACTCATTTTCGGGCAGAGGACGCTCTTCCTCCTTGATGTAGCCTTCATCTTCCCGAAACATCTCCATTGCTTCTTCTCCCAGCTCATAAAACCGAATTTCTTCAGAGAATATATCTAATGGCACATTCACAGGTCTCCTCAACCGGCCCCCAGACTGATAGTAGTACAAAATGGCATCAAAGCTAGGGCGGTTTCGATCGAAAAAGTACTCGTTTCGGAGGGGGTCAAAGTACCTCATTCGCTTCTTTGGGTCCCCTAAGAGGGTCTCTGGAAACTGGGCTAAGGTCTTTAGCTGGGTCTCAAACCGCAGCCCTGAGATGTTGATCACCACCCTCTCACAGCACTCGTGGTCTGCCTCTGGGTCATAGGTGTCCTGTGGGTGCCCAGGGAGGGCAGCAGCCTCATCCGCTGGGTCTCCGGTGGCCACTGTCATAATTGGGACTGAGAGAAGCGCCTCACGCTACACCTTCCAGCTGCCTGGCGGCAGGGCGCTCAGAGTGCTGCTAACGGCCCCAGGAAGCACAGAAGCATTGGCCCGGGCTCCTGTGGGAGAGCCCTGAGAGCTCTCTGGGAGCTGGACAGACAGCCTCGCTTGGCTGAAAGACAGAGGCAGTTAAGGACATGAGACCATTTGGCATTGGCAGCCCAACCTGGGTTGTCACTTTTTGTCTCCCATCTCTCAGCTGAGTTCAGAAACAAGGCTACCCCTGGCACCACCACAAAAAAGCGAAATTCATTTTCACTTTGTAACTTTTCTGGGGATCAGAGGGCAGCAGGTACAATCTCTCTAGGAAGCTCTGGAATGCCCCGCACCGGGGAAGGTGGCTGGCACAGGGCCCTCTGTACCACACGGGGCTCATGGAGCATAACCCATACCAGCGGGTTAGAAGGTCACCCTGTCTCATGTATTACCTACTGTCTCACAGATACATGTGCACCCTGGGAGGAATTCATGGTTGGGGATTTTGGGCCTGGGTCTTCCTCATTGTCCTCCACCCCAATGGCTCTACACGGGCTGTTATTAAATGATAGATTGATTTACCTGGCCAGACAGGAACCTGAAGCTCTCTTCCTTGCAGAGCTGATCGGATGCTGCAGGAATCCTAGATACAAAAACAGGCAGCTCAACTCCCCATCACGTCTTCTTACTCGAGCTAGAAAGAATGGTGAGTCATTCTGGAGGGCAGACTCCAGGTCCTGGAGGTGAGCTCTAGGGCTGGGCTGGGCTGGAGGGGCAGTGGGCTGCCTGGCCAGGGGCATGCGGGACTTGAGGACAGCTGAGCGTGGGGCTGGAGGCTTTGGAAGGACGAAGGCAAGATGCAAAGCTCAGCAAAAGCCGGAGTCCTCCTGGCTGTCCTCAGGAGGTGTGACGTTGCCTGGAAAAAACAGCAGCAAGGTGGAACCAGGGCTTTTGGGCAGCTGGTACCAAGATTTAGGAGGGCGCTGGCAGCCTCCCTCCCTGGAATTGACAGGCCCCTTTGCCCACCTTCCATTCCGATGTTATGCCTGAGAACTACCCCTCAGCCTCCCGGCCTTTTCTGGGCAGGCTTCCCCTCAGCCTGAAGCACTTTCTCCCAGGGAAGGAGCCTCAGGCTTGGCTGGGCCTGTCTCCTTCAGGGGCCTCTCTGGGTTGATCCGGATCCCTAGTCCTCAGCTGCCACCAGGAAGGACTCTGGACAAAGCAGCCCCCTCTCCCAAGGAGAAAGCTTAGCTCACTGCAGCCTGACTACAAGCTCTGACTTCAGCGGAGTCTTGGAAAAAGAAGCGCCCTCCCCTTCAGATCTAGGGAGACCCCACACGCAAACAACAAAGTCGCCTCTGTTGGAAAGCTGGCTGAACTTACTCTCCCTCCGGGATCCCTGGGCCGCAGGCCTCCCTCTGAGCCGGATGGCATTTGAGCTAGGCAGGCACTCCACCACTGATTTCTCCCCAAGACAAAATCCCTTACATCTCCTCGGCAGGGAGCGCAGAACGAACGCTCAGCCTGCCTGGCTGCGAGGCAGCTTGGCAGCGGCGAGAGGGGGAGCCTGAAGGAAGCCGGCTTCCGGGCTGGCCCCCTGCCGACCCAATCCTGCCGGCCCCAGGGCGGGGAGGGGTCTGGGCCCTTTCCCCATCGCCCCGGCTCCGTCCGGGATTCCACCCGGCGCGCTCCCCGCTCGGTTCGGCGCTGCGGACCAGACCCTCCAGCTGGCCGCGGCCGCTAGCGCCACCTTAACCCCCTCCTGCCTGGCGCGGTCATCACCCGCTGCCAGCCCGAGCTCTGCTCAGCTCTTTTGCCTCTGGGGTCCAGCCAAGGGACCACCGAGGCTCCTTCTCCACCAGAAAACACCGGAGCCTGAACTCTGGGCGTGGGGAGTAGGCTGCGCCAGGCTGCTGCCCCAGATCTGAGCTTCCTCCTAAGCGCGGGGGCTCCGCGACAGCCCACGGCCCCAGGGAAGAGGAAAAGCCCTTCTCTGCAGCAACACTGTTTTTCATTCCGGCAGGAGAGGAGAATGCAGCCCCGCCGTCCCAAGTGATTCGGGTGCTACCAACCAGCGCTGTTTACCAGACATGGTTATGCTGTCAGCTGCGCTTCCCACCACCCACCAGCTCCTCTCTGCGCCCTCCGCCTCGCGCCACGCACACCCCAGAGGGTCCCGAGCCCGTTCCGCGCACTCTTTTTCCGTAGGGTGCAAGCCCCCCTCGCCCGCCCGGGTCCGGGACCCGCGGGGCAGACCGCAGCGGTTGGGACAGGCTAGCCGGCCCCGCACTCTGCCCGAGCCCGCCGCGCTGCAGGCTGCGCCGCCGGGTGCCCCGCAGCTCCTCAGGGCGCTGCAGCCGGGCAAGGGAGGCAGCACGCGCGGCCCGACGCCCCGACACAGATTTACCCTTCCGGACGGGCACTCGGAGCCTCCATGGTCCTGGGGAACGGCCGGCGCCGGCAGGACCCGGCAGCGGGCGGCGGCGGCGGGGTGCGGACGGCCAGCCGGGAGCCGGCTCTGCAGTCCCGCGGGCGGCGCGTACGGAGCGCCCGGCCGCCGCCCGCAGCCGCACCGCGCCGCACCGCGCCACGCAGCGCCGCACCTGGCCCGACAGCGAACTCGAATTAAAGGGGCCGGCGGGGGCCAGAGCCGGCGCGGTGCACCGCCCGCCGCCGCCGAGCTTGTCGCCTAGTTGGTCCCTGGGCCTCAGCCCCCACCCCACGAGGAAAACGTTGTTTGGCAGAGCCCAGCTTGCTAACCAGAACCTCGTGGGGAGCTCAGCCGGGTGCCGCCGGACCGGGGAGATGGAGGGGGCGGGGGTCGGGGGAGAGTTGAGCGCTGTTGAGAGGCTCCTGCCAACATAATGAAATAGGCAAGGAGGAAATACTCGATAGCACCTATCCCAGGTCCGAGGCAGGATCCAGCCCTGTGGGAGACGTGTTGCTATCATCATGATGTTGCCAGACAGGGCCTGCAGACCCCCTTCTTGCCCCCTCTCCCGCCTCCTCCTCCACCTCTGCTTCCCACTTCCCATTACCCAGCAAATTTGGCCTGGGGGGGAAATGCAGCAAGTGCAGTCGCAGCGTGGCAGAAAGTCGGCCCCCACCATGAAGAGCCCTAGGAACAGGCAGAACTGCAGGGCTGGGCCTCTCCTCCTCTGTCCTCTTGACTCCCTGACGCCCTCCTCCCAGGGACCAGCTTAGAAAGCCAGCTGGCCCAGGTCTCTGAACTTGGGAGCCCAGCTCACAGCACTCGAGGGTGGGCAGACAAGGATGCCCTTTGATTATGGGAGCACGTGTGTGGGAAGCCTAGCCTGCCCGCTGTGCAGACCGGGATTGCACAGGGTCCAGGATGCTTTTGGAAGCCACATAAGAAGCTAGTTCTTTTAGACAGGTGTTCCAAACAATGGCTCCTGGAGACTGCAGTAGACAGGAAGCTCTGTATTCAGAGGAACTCTAACGTAGGAAAGGCTCCTGCTGGACACTCCCTGCTCAGGCAAGCCTCCCGCGTGCGCCTGCACCTCATGGACGAAGTCCTGAGGGCCCACGAGGTCTGCACTCTGTATGATTCTGGCATTTTGTTTTGGAAGTCTGTGAGGTGTGGTTGAAGCCTGGAGGCTCACCCAGAGCTGCCGGGGGAGGTCTGGGAGGGCAGAGACCTCGGGGAGCTCTGAGGATGACTATGACTATAAGGCAGGGATGGTTTGGTTTAGGGCCTCTTGAACCTGGGCTGTCAGTGCCCAGCCGCAGCATGGCTTGGGTGTTTTGGAGGCAGCCAGACCCAGACTTAAATCCCTGCCAATCACCAGGTAAGTTGATTCACTTCCCTGGGCATCAGTGTCCTCATCTGAAAAATCAGGCTACCTCTCAGGGTGTGGGGAGGGTTAAATTGTTGACTGTAAAGAGTTTAGCACCCGCCAGACACTCAGAGAATGATGATTTCTCTGCTCTGTTCTCTGTGAAACTCTCCTCGTGGCTCCCAGCCTCCAGCTGAGCTTTTGGCTGTTTATGTGACCAATCACCAGGTCCGTCCCCTCTGCTTCCCCGATTGCCCCACTCTTACTTTCCCTGAGGTCTTAGCTGATCCCACCCCTGTCACCAAATTATCCACTAGTACCCTGCTCTACACTCCTTCCAGAAGCTTCCCCTGACCAGCACCAAGGGGCTGTTTCTCCTACTTGGCACATTGGGTTCTCACGTCAACTAAAGTCCAATAGGCTACTCCATTCGATCGCGTCTGTGTATTTTCTTTGCCTTCCTTTGTTAAAACAGAAGATATGGACAGAGAAAAGCCCGTGAGAGAGAATTAATAACAGTTGTAATTGGTGAAATGGGCTTACTGTGTGTCAGACACTGTGCTAAGCACCTTTAACCCAGTGCGACATTGAATCCTTGCAGCCCTAGAAGGTAGTGTCTACATTAGTAGACATTTCATAGAAAAGGAAACTGAGGCAGGGAGAAGTGAAGTAACCTGCCCAAGGTCAATAAGGGGTGGCTCCAGGCCTTGAATGAGGTGTTGTGACTCCAGGACGTGTACCCTTTACCCCCTCACTGCCCTGTGCAGGTAGAATGAGCAGCCCTTGAATTTTATTTCCCTCTTGGGATCCTCCTCTGACCTCTGTTACTATTTCTTGATTTGGCCTCAGGTATGCTGTCCTTCCTCTCCCTTGTAAAGTCTGACCTAAGCATGGACGACAAAGAAAAAGATGTTAACTAAAGAGGGGGAAAAAAGAAGGACCCATAACAACTGTTGTTCAGGGGCGTTTCAGGGCCCCCACCCTGAAAGTTATCTCTGCTGGTGCCTTGTTTTGACAATGCTGTGTAAGAAAAGAACTGTAGGCCCAATTCCTGTACCACCACTTGCTAGCTGTGTGAACTTGAGGCAAGTTATTGAAACCCTTTGGGACTCATTTTCCTAATTTGTCAAGTGGGAGAGCAAAGCTACTTCACTGGGTAGTAAGGACCGAATTAGTTATTAAGCGTGCACAGCCATCTGGCTTAACTGGTAGGTTAAGCTAGTGTTTAATCACTGTGAGCTCCCTTTCCAGTTCTATAGTGGTCACCATTTCTTATTTTTGGCCACAAAAGAGCAGCTAGAGTGTCCCTTGATCCTTTCACTGGGGCATGGTGAAAACCCCAAAAGACCATTCCCTTCCCTTTAGGTTTGGTTTCCTGCTTGAGAGCCTGGCCTTGCCTTTGGCAGAGGGAAGGGCTGTAGTGATTGCCACAGTGAGTGATCAGTGACTCTAGTCATGTAAAAGAAGAGTTTATGACTGTGTGCCCATGGACCATACCCACACAGAGGGATGGGAGGGAGAATCTCAGTTTTTTCCACCACCATTTATGAACCCAGAAAGAGTACATGAGCTCCCTTCTTAGGTGTCACTCTCAGCTCTCCTTCCTGGCATGAAGCTTCCCCATCAACCCACCCACCTGTGTGATGGCATAGTCCCCTGTAGCCCACAGGTAGGCAGGGCAGGGGAGCACTGAGATGACAGCCCTCCACAGGTCATTTGATTTAATCCTTGCAACCAGCCAGTAGGAAAGATTTCATTGACTCTATTTTACAGATGAAGATACTGAAGCTCAGAGAGGACCAGTTGCTAGCTGGTAAGTGGTGAGGCTGGGACTGAACTCAAGATTGTGTGATTCTATAAATCAACAAACCATTCTGCTGTTGCTCCCATGGTTTCAGGCCTCTGGGCTCAATTCCTGCACTCAGGAATAGGGATTCCATGCAGCAGACTTCACAGACCTCAGGGCATAGCCACAGGGCTTGTGGAGGGAGCCCAACCTGACGGGTCTGTTTTGAAAGGGGGTTAGTGTGCTGATTAACTGTTCACACATTAACTGAGGGACTCAAGGCAGTGGTGCAAGAGTCAGGACCTAAAGGGGAGTACAAGGCAGAGCATCTAACCAGGGTTTCAGTCTGTGGGACCCAAGGTCATTCACTTAACCTTTCTGTGTAGCAGTTTACTTATAAAATAGATAGGACATTTGCCCCACACGACCCCCTTGTTTCATAGGGCTTAAGAGAGAAGGAGGAAGGAAGGAAACTGACATTCATTGTTAGTGTGTATTAAAATCCCATTTATTAGGATCCAAGAGGATAATACACAAGAACATGCCTGGAGAAGCAAAAAGTCTGGTTGGTGTGGAGAATGCGCTGTTCATGTCATTGTTACTGCTGTTGTGGTGTGCCCTGCCAGCATGCATCACACCCGACACCTGAGGGCTTCCCTTGGAAGTGGAATGGGCATCCATTCCAGTCCCCTCCTGATTGCGGAAGTCAAGGTCAGCCTCCTGCAGGAAGCCTTCTGAGATTAACTTCGGCTGCCTCTAAGGGGCTCCTGTGTGGAGGCTCAGGCCTTGGCTCCTGTCTTGAATCAGCAGCTACACACTCATCCCACTATGGCCTTTTGCTCCTAGGCCACAAGCCTGTACAGCATGTTACTGTACTGAACACTGTAGGCATTGGAACACAATGGTAACTGTTCGTGTATCTAAACATAGAAAAGGGCCAGTAAATCGACGGTACTATAATCTTAAGGGACCGCCATTGTATATGTGGTCCATCACTGACAGAGATGCGGTGCACAACTGTGCAGCGGCTGGGGCAGCAGGGCTAGGGACTAATCCCAGGCCTGCCATATCTTAGCTCTGTGACTCAGTTTCCTTGGATGTTCATTTTTATTGCGTGGCTGGGATATAAGACACTTAGAGCACTGTCTCTCCCATAGCAAACGCCTGGTGTTGGCGATCAGCAGCATCACCCTCTAAGCATTGCTGCCTCTGTCGTCTTCTCTATTAGAGACAGAAGTGGGAGTGGTTTAGGATGAGCTGTTCCTTAGACACCCTTTGTGTTCCAGCCACATCCCTTCGGACCACCCGTGATTTCAGCTACCTGTGGAGGACGGTGCCTGAACAAAGTGGGCAGTGTCCCACCGCAATCGCTGTGTCTCTTGGCTTTTCTGACTCCGTACTCTTGCTGGGGCTGAGGCGGCCCACTGCTGCCCAGGGTGGGTTGGATGGTGGGGAGAGAACTCTTAGCGCCCCAGCCTCCGACTGTAAGACAGGTAGTTCATATCCGACAATGGGCTCCTCAGCTGGCTCCCATTGGCATGGAGTCCCATTGCCCCTCAACCCAGTGAGCCAGCTGGCCATCCAGGGCAGGGCAAAGTCCAGGCCAAGGTTGCTTGGCCCACCTCTGTGGGCCTGTTCTCCGGGCAGCTGAGCCGGGGCCAGCTTCCCCGGCCCTGCCCATGTTGGCTCTCTGCACCCTGTCTTCAGCCCAGGCCTCTCTTGCTGGCTGCAGACTCATCAGCTCTGCTTCCCAGGCCTGCTTCTCCTTCAGGAGACACCACCATTCACCCAGTTGCCCAAACTGGAAGCCGGGCTGTCTTCTCTTCCTCCTGCACCGATACCCTCCACCCCCAGTCGCTGGCCTTGGGGTCTGTTCGCTCCTCTCTACTCCCTTTCCCTTTCACACTACCCTGGTTCAAGCCACTAGCAGGATGGGCCACTGCCACCCTTACTGGTCCTCTGCCTTCAGAAGAGCTCCCCTCTGGTCTCTTCTCCCCATGGTTGCGAAAGTGCAGCTCGGATCGTGCCACCTACCTCTTCAGTGTCGTTGGCTCCCTATCAACCTACATTTCCTAAAAGGCAAGCAAAGCCCTTCATGGTCCGATGTTCCCCCATCCTGGAGTCTATACTAGCGTCACACTAAACTGCCTCAAAGGCTCTAACTGGCTTAAAATAGACAGTTGAGGTTAACCCCAGAAGTGGTCCAGGCCTGGGGTGGAGTCCTGCCCCTGCTGCTTGCCATGCCTGTGATTTCAGGTGGGGTATTTTCCCTCTCTGGATCCCAGATTCCAATCTGTAAAATGGGAATAATAATGCCTAATGCTTGCTCTGAGGATTAAATGAGATAATGTGCACAAGGTGTTTATCTCAGTGGCTTGCAGGAAGGGCTCAAGAAACATGAGCTTTAGGGTGGTTCCAGATCTTTCCGTTTGGCTCCAGCAGCCCCCTCAGCCAGAACGCCCTGCCCTTCTCCTTCCCTGTCATCCTAATTATTTTTTCTGACACCTGCCTCGTATCACATCCTCCATGAAACCTTTCTGGACCATCTCCCTGTTCTCCGCCCACCAACTCTATGCCCAGGACACAGGCCTGTCACACCAAGCCCTGAGGCGCCTGTCTCTGTCCCCACGCTGTCTTCCACTAGGTGGGAGCGCCCTGAGGGCAGGGCCAGGTCTCTTCTCCGCTTGTGTCCTGGTGTCTTGTCCAGGCCTGGCACAGAGCAGCTGCCCTGGCAGTGGCTGTGAACCTGCAGATGCCCAGCCTTCATGGTGCCCGCAGCTTAACCACCTCCCCTTGCCTTTAGCCCCTGGACTTGGTGTCCCTGGAAGGCCCCTGCCTCAGAAGAAACTTGAGTTGCCACAGGGCCACCCTGGGGCTGTTTCTGACTCTTGCCTAACAGACTGACAACGTCAAGAAGGCAGACAAGTCTCACATCAGCCACCACCAGGGGGCTGGCTCTACCCAGGCAGCCTCTGCACCAGAGGATGGCTGAGCGGGAGGGA
>RJWJ010041265.1:0-13574 GCA_004363605.1 Indri indri | reverse complement strand
ATGCCCTCCAAACACTAAAGATATATGGTATATTTCAAAAAACAACAAAAATGCTCACCTTAAACGCTACCCTAAATAACTATTAATCTTTAATTCACAAATTTACGTTATATAAACAAGCAGAAGGTGGTAGATTCTATCTGTAATCAACAGAACAATTATTATATTTCCTATAGTTAAGCAATTACTACTAGCAGTATTTCAGTCCTCTCTGTAGCATATAAAGAACAAGTTCGGCCAGGTGCGGTGGCTCACGCCTGTAATCCTAGCACTCCGGGAGGCCGAGGTGGGAGGATCGCTCAAGGTCAGGAGTTCAAGACCAGCCTGAGCAAGAGTGAGACCCCATCTCTACTAAAAATAGAAAGAAATTGGCTGGACAACTAAAAATATATATATAAAAAAAAATTAGCTGGGCATGGTGATGCATGCCTGTAGTCCCACCTACTCAGGAGGCTGAGGCAAGTAGGATTCCCTGAGCCCAGGAGTTTGAGGTTGCTGTGAGCTAGGCTGACACCATGGCACTCTAGCCCGGGCAACAAAGCAAGACTGTGTCTCAAAAAAAAAAAAAAAAAAAAGAAGTTCATTCCCTCCAGTGTTTTGATCACTCTTCAAATATGAAGTACATTTCTTCTGGCTTTAGTTGCCTGCAATCTCAGGAATGGGATGGACTTTAGTCAAATGTCTGTTATGTCTGCATTCTCTTTATATCACCCAATAAGTGGTTATCTAGCCTTGGTCTTATTAATATCTCCAGGAAAGATGACCCACTATTTAAAATAAGGCAGTCTATGCCATTCTGTTATACCTGTAATTATGGACAATCTTTTCACATATTAAATTGAAATATGTTTGCATGGAACTTCCTTTCTTGTTCCATATTCCATTGTGTGTATGTCTTGTCAGGCATAAAAAATAAGGCTTTCAAATACTTAAGAGCCACCATGTCTCTTGTGAATTTTCTCTAGGTGACAAATATCTAACTCTTCCTCTTGTAACATGGTTTAGAGCCCCATTTACCACCCTAATTTCCTAATACATCTTCTGATTTGTCTGTACCCTCTAAGCAAGTATATTGTCCAGAAGTGAACTGAAATTCAGATGAAGTCTGATTACCAATGTAATATAAAGATATAATCTCATAATAAACTTAGTTGAAACCTCTAAATCTATTTCAAAGATGCAGCTTTTAAGCCATTGTCTTCATTAGAAAATATTTAGGAAGTATGTATCATATTACTTCCAAGAGTTCAAATCAAATGGGAGAAAGAAGGTAAACTAATAACAACACATCATCGCAAGGAATATGACATAGCGGAAAGGGACTTAATTTAAAGAAAAAAGGCAGTCAGGAAAGGCTCTTAGCTGGTGGTCTCTCTTTAACTGTGTAGTCGTGAAGGACAACTATGAGTTAAGCAAAGACAAAGGAGCAAAAGATATTCTAGGAAACAAAACATGGATTCCTGGAATAAATAAAATAAGTTTTGTATAGAAGAAACTAAGCATAAATGAGGGCTAAGAGGCTACAAAGTTAGGTAAAGACAAGATCGTAACAACTTATATGCCAGGCTTAGGAGTTTGGAATTCATCATGAAGATAATAAAAAGCCACTGAAAGATTCTGACCCCAGGTTTATTATTCTGAGAAAGACCATTCTGGTGGCATTGAGGAAGACAGATCAAACAGAACAGGGAAGATATGAGAAATATTTAGGAAGTAGAACTCACTAAATCCAAGGTGATGTTAAGGTTTCTACATTCCAGTTTAACTGGTAAAATACTGACACATGTAGGCTGTCATAAATTAAGTATGTATGTATATTATAATACCTAGAGTAACCAATAAGAAAACTATTAAAAAACATATACTCAAAAACACTATAGGTAAATTAAAATGAAATACTAATAATGTTCAAGTAACTCACAGGAAAGTAGAATAGGAAACAGAAGATCAGCAGGAACAAACAGAAACAAATTTTTAAAATGGCAGAACTAAATCTTAACCTGTCAATAATATACCAGTTAAAAGACAGAGATTATCAAAATAAATTTAAAAAAATAACCCAACTATATGCTGTCAACATGACAAAATCTTACTTGGGTTACTAAGAAAGCCTGGAGCTCAGGAAAGAGATAGAGAACCACAAAAAATAAACAGTAAATCAGGTAGTAGATATAGCACATATATGGTTGAATTATTCAAAGAAAATGAAGAGAATGATAAACACTGGCTGAGAACAGAACCCTGCAGCACATATTCTATTTAGGAGGTGGGCTGAGAAGGCAACCAGTGAAGGAGACTGAGCAGGAGTAAACAGAAAGGTAAGGTTAAAAGTGGGAAGATGGAATAATGGAAACCAAGAAAATAGGTGATTAACAACATCCAATATTATAAACATTAAGAAAAAAACTGAATAGTATCCACTGGAGAAGATCAGTAGGAAGTTATTGGAGGCCTTTGTGTGATCTGCTTCAGAGTAACGGTGGGGGCAGAGGTCAGATTTCAATGGTTTGAGAAGACTATAAATGGTTCTTTTATGAAGTCTGACTAAAAAGAGAAACAGAGTAAAAGCTAGGGGGAAAGGTAAGGACAAGGAAATGTAAACTTAAGAATGTTCATATGCTAATGAAGAAAAAAAATCAGTAGATAAGGAGAGACTGCAGCTAAAGGGAAGAATTTTGTTGATAGAGGTCCTTGAAAAAGCATGAAGAGGATAAAATGGTTTGTGCCTGTCACAATCTGGCAGGTAAATGAGTCAAAGGTTGAGGGAATTCAACCCCAAATTTTCTTTGTAAATGAGGTCAGAGGTCAAGTTGGGAAAGCGGTAGAGTAGAAGGCCTAAAAAACAGTGATAAATGTTCAACATACCTATTAGGTGGAATGAGAAAGGGTGCTAAAAAACTAAGGAAAAAAATAAATAAAGGGATCGTGGGACTAGAAATGCTAATAGGCTGAAAACCAGGTAAAAGACCTGAAATACAGGAGTTGGTGATAATACAGGCATACCAAATTTCACTGTGCTTCACAGATACTGTGTTTTTTTACAAATTGAAGGTTTGTGACAACCTTTTGTCAGGCAAGTCTATCAGCATTAATTTTCCAACAGCATGTGCTCACTTTGTGTCTCTGTGTCACATTTCGGTAATTCTCACAGTATTTCAAACTTCTCCATTATTGTTGTATCTGTTATGGTGATCTGTGATTAGTGATCTTTGATGTTACTGCTGTAATTGTTTTGGGGCACCATGAACCCTGCCCATATAAGACAACAAATGTAGTCAATACATGTGTTCTGACTGCTCCACCAACGAGCCGTTCCCCTTTCTCTCTTCCTCCCTTGGTGGCTGTTGCCCCTTCTCTTTCTCTTCCCCCCTTGAGTCTCCCTATTCCTTGAGATATGACAATATTGAAATTAGGCCAATTCATAACCCTACAATGGCCTCTAGATGTTCAAGCAAAAGAAGAGTCGCATGTCCCTCACTTTAAATCTTGCTATGAATGATTAAGTTTACTAAGGAAGGTATATTAAAAGCCAAGATAGGGAGAAAGTAGGCCTCTTGTACCAAACAGTTAGCCAAGTTATGAATGCACAGGAAAAGTTCTTGAAGGAAATTAAAAATGCTACTCTAATGAACACACAAATGATAAGAAAATGAAATGACCTTATTGCTGGTATGGAGAAAGTTTTAGTGGTCTCGATAGAAGATCAAACCACCCACATTCCCTTAAGCCAAAGCCTAATCCAGTGCAAGGCCTGAACTCTCTTCAATTCTATGAAGGGTGAGAGAGGTGAGGAAGCTGCAGAAGAAAAGTTAGAAGCTAGCAGAGGTTGGTTCAAGAGGTTTAAGGAAAGACGCTATCTCCATAACATAAAAGTGCAAGGTGAAGCAGCAAGTGCTGATGCAGAAGCTGCAGCATATTATCCAGAAGACCTGTAAGACCATTGATGAAGGTGGCTACACTAAACAACAGATTTTCAATGGAGACAAAAGAGCTTTCTAGTGTAAGAACATGTCATCTTAGGCTTTCATAGCTACAGAGAAATCAATGCCTGGCTTCAAAGCTTCAAAGGACAGGCTGACTTTCTTGTCAGGGACCAATGCAGGTGGTCACTTTAGATTGAAGCCAATGCTCATTTGCCATTCCAAAAATCCTAGGGCCCTTAAGAATTATGCGAAATCTACTCTGCCTGTGCTCTATCAATAGAATAACAGACAGCACAGTTGTTTACAGCATGGTTTACTGAATATTTTAAGCCAACTGTTGAGACCTAGGCTCAGAAAAAGAGATCCCTTTCAAAATATTACTGCTCATTGACAATGCACCTCGTCAACCAAGAGCTCTGATAGAGATATACAAGGAGATTAATGTTTTCATGCCTGCTAACCACCCATCCATTCTGCAGCCCATGGATCAAGGAGTTATTTCAACTTTCAAGTCATCTTATTTAAGAAATACATTTCATAACATTGTATCTGCCACAGACAGTGATACCTCTGATGGATCTGGGCAAAATCCAATGAAAATCTTCCACAGTCTATGGTCATACCACCCTCAATGGGTCTGATCTCATCTGATCTCCAAAGCTAAGCAAGGCTGGGCCTAGTTGGTACTTGGATGGGAGACCGCCTGGGAATGCCAGGTGTCGTAGGCTTAATAAAAATGTTTTTAAAACCATCTGGACAGGATTCACCATTCTAGGTGCCATTAAGAATATATGTGATTTATAGGGGAAAGTCAAAATATCAACATTAACAGAAATTTGGAAGATGTTTATTCCAACCCTCATGGACGATCTGGAGGGGTTGAAGATTTCAGGGGAGGAAGTAACTGAGGATGTGGTGGAAACAGCAACAGAACTAGAATTAGAAGTGGAGCCTGCCTACAGAGGAATCCCTCAGAAGAAGTGGAGCCTGAAGATGTGACTCAATCTCATGATAAAACTTGATGAGAAGTTGCTTCTTACAGATGAGCAAAGAAAATAGTTTCTTGAAATAGAACCATTCCTGGTGAAGATATTGTGAACATTGCTGAAATGACAACAAAGTATTTGAATATTACATAAGCAATTGATAAAGCAGCGGTAGGGTTTGAGAGGATTGACTCCAATTTTGAAAGAAGTTCTACTATGGGTAAAATGCTATCAAACAGTGTCACATGCTACAGAGAACTCTTTTGTGAAAGGAAGAGTCAATTGATGTTGCAAACTTCATTGCCTTACTTTAAGAAATTGCCGCAGCCACCCTAACCTTCGGCAACCACCACCCTGAACAGTCAGCAGCCATCTACATCGAGGCAGGACCCTCCACCAGTAAAAAAGATTTGACTCACTGAAAGCTCAGATGTATTTTTAGCAATAAAGTATTTTTTAATTAAGGTATGTACATTTTTTTAGGCGTAATGCTACTGCACACTTAATACACTATAGGATATATACTGTAAATATATTGTATATATTATAAATACATATTTCTAATTTACATACAATAGAAAACAAATCGTGTGACTCGCTTTATTATGATATTCCCTTTACTGCAGTGGTCTGGAATAAAACCCGCAATATCTTTGACATATGCCTGTATAGGATTACAGAGACAGGACAGTAATCCAATGTACAATATGTTACAGTTTCCCAATGTATGTTAGCATATTAAAGCTCTGAAGACTATCAGTAAATAAACGTATTTAACTTTTTAAACCTGCATTCCCACAAACCTGACTACAGATTTTCCCTTTTATTTCTGTCCACATCATGAATAGTGTTCTTCCCTTATAAAACATTTGGAGAAACACTGTACTAGACATTTCTCTCAATGATGAAGTCAATCCAGTAATCATAATCCTTTGCATAAGTGCTTTCAAGCTACTACACATCTACCTAAAAATAATTTTTCCATCTAAATTTTCCCCATCTTCTCCACAGAACAAAGTGAAACTCTCACCTTGCTGTTATTCAAAACATTGTCCCCTGAGTCAAATAATCTACCATCTTACCTTGATCATTCATACTATCCATTATCGTCATTAATTTCTTTAACCTTGCCATTGACTCCTGTTCATTTCCTTTGCTCATAAAATCTGTTCCAAAACCAGGGATCATGCCCTAAAACAGATTTAAACATTAAGTCAATAACAGTTGAAGATTAATTGTTCAGAATGCCCCCATTTAGCTACTGGCTTTAATACTGACACTGAGTCTTAAAATATCAATTTTTACCCAAATATTAAAAATAATTAAGGCCAGGCACGGTGGCTCATGCCTGTAATCCTAGTACTCTGGGAGGCTGAGGCAGGAGGATCGCTCAAGGTCAGGAGTTCAAGACCAGCCTGAGCAAGAGTGAGACCCTGTCTCTACTAAAAACAGAAAGAAATTGGCTGGACAACTAAAAATATATGGAAAAAATTAGCCGGGCATGGTGGTGCGTGCCTGTAGTCTCAGCTACCCGGGAGGCTGAGGCAGGATGATCCCCTGAGCCCAGGAGTTTGAGGTTGCTGTGAGCTAGGCTGATGCCACGGCACTGTAGCCCAGGCAACAGAGCAAGACACTGTCTCAAAAAAAAAAAAATAATAATAATTAAAAACAAGTGTATATGTTTGTAGAAATTTTTTTTTTTTTTTTTTTTTTTGAGACAGAGTTTCACTCTGTTGCCCGGGCTAGAGTGCCGTGGCGTCAGCCTAGCTCACAGCAACCTCAAACTCCTGGGCTCAAGAGATCCTCCTCCCTCAGCCTCCTGGGTAGCTGGGACTACAGGCATGTGCCACTATGCCTGGCTAATTTTTTTTTCTATATTTTATAGAATATTTTTAATTGTCCAGCTAATTTCTTTCTATTTTTAGTAGAGACAGGTTCTCGCTCTTGCTCAGGCTGGTCTCAAACTCCTGAGCTCAAACGATCCACCCGCCGCAGGCGTGAGCCACCGCGCCCAGCCTAGAAATTTTCATGAAAAACAAAAGAAGGTATAAAGAAACTTTTAAGGATAACTAACCAAGATCTGACTGAAGGGGCCCATTTTCATGATATTTTGAAATTGTTCATACATGTCTCGCAACGTAAACTGACCTGAAAAACAATTATAAATGATTCAAATATATTAGAGAATGTACATTTCCATTCAATAAAATTAATCTTTTCCTTAATCCTGAATTCGTCTTGAAGCACACTTATAAAATATCCAATTAATCAATATTCACTATTAAGTGCAATGACAGAATGAGTGCTGTGAAGAATATCCAGACATGCGGACAGATCCTATTCTAGAGAAGTTTATATTCTATCACAGAAGACAGACATATACAAATACATAAGAAACCTGAAAACAAAGCAAACAAACTATACCCACTAGGATAACTAAAAGTAAAAAGCCTGACAATACCAAAAATTAAAGGGAATGTAGAGCAAGTTGAACTTCCATATACCGCTGGTAAGAATGTAAAATAGCAAAAACACTTTAGAAGATTTGGAGTTTCTTAAACAACTTAGCTGTCCATGAACAGGAAAAGGGATAGAATGTAGACTACACAACAATAAAAAGAACAAATGATAAATACATACGATTATATGAATGAATATCAAAAATACTATGCTTAGTCAAAGAAACAGATTGAAAGAAAAAGGACATACTCTAAGATTTCTATGATATGAAGCATTACTAGGAAGGGGCATGGGCAAACTTTCTAGAGTAATGGAAATGTTCTGTTTCTTGATGGGATGGGGGTTACCATGTATTTGTCAAAAAAGATGGAATAGAGTCTGAGCAACATTCCTACAAAAAATTTAAAAATTAACTGGGTATGGTGGCTCACACCTGTCATTCCAACTATTTAGGAGGCTGAGGCAGGAGGATCACTAGAGCCCAGGAGCTTCAGGTTGCAGTGAGCTATGATGATGATAATGCCACTGCATTCCAGCTTGGGAGACAGAGTGAGACCCAGCCGCAAAAAAAAAAAAATAATAAAAGATGGAATGGTATTTTCAGGAAGTCAGTGCATTTCATTGTATGTAAATTAACCTCATTTTAAAAATGGGTGGGGAACAAAGCAAAGGGGAGAGATAAAAAAGAAGAGGTATTTAGTTTCAGGCATTCTGACTTTGAAATGGCAGTAAAATTTTAAAAGAGTTGTTACAGCAAGCAACAAGAAATGCAGAATTAAACAGTGGAAGAGAAGGGTAAGGCTGAAATATATATTTGGCATTTATATGGAAATGATAATTAAAGCTATGATAATATAAGAAATCCACTGTCACGGAACTCAAGTGAATTTAAAAATAAAAAAGACAGAATAACATTGTCAAATATTAGGAACCAATGAACATGAGAAAGCTTACTACCTCTGGAAATTAGGAGACCCTTGGTGACCTTAGAAATGCAGGAAGAAAAAAAAAGCAGAGATGTAAGGAGAGCCGGGAGTCAGAAAGTAGACAGACTAGGAATATACTACCCAGCTTTGTAGTAGCAACAGAAACAGTGCTAGGGTTATTCAAGATAGAGAAAGGCAGATGGAAAGAATCAGGCAATGAAGGATAAAACTCATTCATTCACTAAATATTTACTGAAGACCTACTATGTGCCAGATACTGTGCTAGGTACTATGAACACAAAAGATGAACAGCACAGATATGAACCCTACTTTTACCTCCAATCAGGGAAGACAGACATCAAATAATTATGATGAATAATGTAACAATTAATTGTAGGATGTGACGGAAACATATATCAGAGGGTTCCAATTTAGTCTAGGGATCAGGTAAAATGTCCCTGAAAAAGGACATTTAAGGAGAGATCTGAAGTGCAAGTAGGCATTAGCTACCCTGGCCAAGGAAGAGGATGGTAGAGACAGGAGGATGAGAGGATGTGTCTATCAGGTAGAAGGACCAAAAAGGCAACAGCCCAGAGGTGAGAGACAACAATGTACATTAAAGAAACAGGCTGGTGCAGTGGCTCATGCCTGTAATTTCAGCACTTTGGGAGGCCAAGGCAGGAAGATCACTTGGGGCCAGGCATTGGAGGTTGCAGTGAGCTATGATGATGCCACTGCACTCTGGCCTGGGCAACACAGTGAGACCCTATCTCAAAAAAAAAAAAATTAAAAATTAAAGTTAAAAAATTAAAAAAAAAAAAAAAAGTTGTTCAGCATGGCTGACACATAGAATGCTAAGAACAACAGTGCCAAAACATGATGTGGATGATATGATAGATGATAAAATCATTTAAAATATTCTAAGGGCAATGGGAAGCTAATGAAGAATTTTAAGAAGGGCAGTAATGGGATCAGATTTGCAACTTTAAAAGAGCATTTTGAGGCCGGGCGCGGTGGTCACACCTGTAATCCTAGCACTCTGGGAGGCCGAGGCGGGCGGATTGTTTGAGCTCAGGAGTTCAAGACCAGCCTGAGCAAAAGTGAGATCCCATCTCTTCGGAAAAAATAGAAAGAAATTAGCTAGACAACTAAAAATATATAGAAAAAATTAGCCAGGCATGGTGGTTCACGCCTGTAGTCCCAGCTACTTGGGAGACTGAGGCAGGAGGATTGCTTGAGCCCAGGAGTCTGAGGTTGCTGTGAGCTAGGCTGACGCCATGGCACTCTAGCCTGGGCAACAGAGCGAGACTCTGTCTCAAAAAAAAAAAAGACAAAAGGGGAAGAGTCCAGAAGCTGAAAGATCTGTTAAAAGATTTATAATTAGCAATCTAAGTAAGCAAGAGGTATACTTGCACAGTTGCAGGGAAGCTGAAGAGAAGGGAATAGAATGGAGATACTTACCAGGTAGAATCACTAGAACTAACTGACTGATAAGGAAAGGGGTGGGCAGAGTGAGGAAAAAATAAGAATCAATAATGACACCCAAGTTTCTGATTCCGGCAACAAAATGAATGATGTTAATATTTATTGATGGTAACAGTGGGATGGAAGGTTGGGATGGGAAGATAAGGATATGTTTAATTTGAGATGTCCATGGAACATCTCGGAATAGTCTAATAAACACGCAGACATGAATATGACTTTGAAGTTCCAGACAAAGAAGATGGCTTAGGAGGATCCCTGAAAAACACCAACATTTAAGACAAAGACAAAGACACAAGTATCTGACAAGATGAGTGAGAAGCAGCAAAGGGAGAATAGTTGCCATGGGAATTAATGGAAAAGATCATTTTGAGAAAAACTGAAATGGTCAATAATAACATACATTGAGTGCTTATGAAGTGTTGGACACTTTACATGTATCAGCTAATGTAATTTTCACGACCATATGAAGCAGTTAGTATTACCTACTTTTTACAGATGTAGAAATTGAGGCTAAGTAATTTGAAAAAGTTACACACAGCTAAAAAACAGATCAGAGATACAAATACAAGTATGTTTTATTTAAGAACCTCAGCTCTTAATCATAGTGATATACTTCTCTTTAGGAGTGTTCTTTCATGAGGAGTGAAAAAAATGTTTGTGTGTATTTAATCTCATCCTTTCAAATTTCTTTTTACATATTTTATAAAATATATAAAATGTATAAGAAAGTAAATAGGTTAGAAGAATATGTTCTAACTTACTTTTAACCTATTTTACTTTAAGGAACCCAATGAAAGCCTTGATTTTAATCTTAAGACAATTTGGTTATGAGAAAAAAATAAAAACACTTGACTCTGTAACTGCTCAGATGTCTGAGATTTAAAATGATTTGCATATAAATCATCTGAAATAATAAACATTTGAAGAATTGATGCTAATGATAGATATTATCATTTCAAACAAATTAATAGTAGCTTTATCAAAAAGAAATCAAGGGAAGACATCTGAGATCAAATGCTTTTTTGCCACTCATATACCATGTTTCAACTTCTCTATAAGTGCTTCATTGTCATCCAACTTCAACTCGTTGACTTTATCTATCAATCCTTCAATGTCACCCATACCTGTAAGACCCCAAAAAGAAAAATTAACAACTAATACTATACTCTGCTTTATGTTATACGAAACACATTCATACATATAATAACCTTGCGAAGTAGGCAGGTTAAGTATTCTTACTACACTTTACGGATAAAAAAAACTGAAGCTATGGAGGTTAAGCAGCAGCAAAGAAGTGACAAAGCAGGGACTCCAGCCCGGGGCTTAACTCTAACTTCCATTCTCTCTAAGTATACCACCTTCAGTCATTACCGAAGTTTTACTGCCATTACAACTGCTATTACTACAACCACATATTTTTGTATTGTTCTCTAAAACTCTTCCATCAAATATCTCATTTTACCGCTCTAACCACAGAAAACAAATAACCATCATCCCTATTTTAGAGGTGAGGAAGATAAGTCATAGAAAGAAATGATCTTCCTAAATTAGTTAGTGACAGCAGTATTAAAATCCCAATCTGTCCTAAAGATCCATACTATTTCTCAGAGATTATTTTCTGGATCCCCACCACTGTACATACCAAGAAGTTTGCTGATGAAAGGCTGTGTTTTGAAAGGTTCAAAGTCATCTATATGTTCCCCTGTACCAATGAAAATGATTGGACTTTTTGTGGCAGCAACCCTGCAAAGAAAAAGAAGATATAAAATAACTTCAAAAAAACCTCGCAAATTTCCAGCAAATCTGGAATTCAAAAGGAATCTACCTTCAAACCTAATTAGACAAAGGTACAAAGCTCAAGTTTCTTTTCACTAGTTAAAAGAGAACTATATCAGGGAGGCTCCAAAATTCTGCTTCTATTTAAACTTCTTTTATAAACCATTACTAGGTCCACTGTTGGAATATATTTTAAATAATCAATAAGAAGCCATAAATACACACACACTCCCCATATAACCCCAAGACATAGGACATTCATGGTACTTACGCACTGAGTGCACCACCTCCTTTTGCATGACCATCAAGTTTTGTCACTATTACCGAGGCTACATCTACTTTATCTTTAAAAGCCTTAGCCTGAGCTTCACAAGCCTGACCAATGGAGGCATCCATCACATAAACAATGTTATCAGGTTGCTAGAAAGTTTAAACAGAAAAATATATATTTTTACTGATCTTAAGTAAATGTTATCATTAGAAACTATAAAACAATGTTTACTATAAATAATTATTCAATCAATAAATATTTGTTGAGGGAGTACTATGCATTATTAGGTACCATCCGGGTCCTGAAGACAAAGACGTAAATAAGAAAATCCTTGTCCTCATGAAACTTCTAGTCAGAGGAGACAAATAATAGGTAAATAAACATTTCAGATGTATGACAAATAAAATGGGATACAGAAAATCAGTGTGAGGTGTGGGAGGAATCTTTTGATAAGGTAGTCAGAGAAGGTCTCTCTGGACCTAACATTTGAGCTGAGGCCTGAATAAAGAAAAAAGTTATACAAGGATCTGAAAGAATGGCATTCTATGCAAAGGAATAGCAAAAGCAAATTAGAAAAAATATGAAGTAGAAGAATGTATACTGAAACCAAAATGCACAAAACAGACTGAGACTATTTGCCTTATATCTGCTCAACTTATATAACAGCATAACTAAAAAGAAACTTACTAGCATTAACCACCAACCAAAGAATTACCACCAACACCTGAATGACTAAACATGGGTTCCTAATATTTGCTGCAAATAAGCTATAAACTGCTCCTTCTCCCTTATTTCCATCACAATTTTAAAGAGATACTAAATATTTTTAAGTGCTTCATTTTGAAAAACTTCCCAAATTCATCGAAAGTATAATAAATGTTTCCAAATGAATTTAATTCACAGAAAGGAAATTCAATAGACACTAAATTCTTAATTTTTTATGTTTTTTTTTTTTGAGACAGTGTCTTACTGTTGCCCAGGCTAGAGTATAGTAGTGTCACCTTAGCTGAGTGCAACCTCAAACTCCTGGGCTCAAGTGATACTCCTGCCTCAGCCTCCCGAGTAGCTGGGAATACAGGCACATACCACCATGCCCTGCTAATTTTTCTATTTCTTGTAGAGATGGGATCTCACTATGTTGCTCAGGTTGGTCTCAAACTCCTGGCCTCAAGTGATTCTCTTGCCTCAGCTTCCGAAAGTGGTAGGATTGCAGGCGTAAGCCACCACACCCAGCCCATGTTTTTCTTATACATACTAATAAGATGATTAAGTGAGAAAGGAAATTATTTTTTTGATACTTACTCATGAAAATTTCATATTTAAGGGAGACCAGAAATGACAAAAGTAAGACCTTACCACACAGATACAGGTGTCCCAAACAGAAATAAATTACTTGGAATCTACCTTACAGGAAAGGAGTAATTTATACCGATCATATACACAATTAGGTTTTATAATTAAATTAAGCAAAGCCTAAAAATGGTGTTTCATTCAAAGCTACTTACTATAGCATTAGCAACTTGAAGCATTTCTTCAAACAAAGAGTCTTCTTGTTTGTGGCGGCCACTTGTATCAACAATAATAATTTCAAAATTTTCATTTTTGAATTTCTCCACTCCTTCAGAAGCAATGATAACAGGATCCATTTCTGTATAGCTATTTAACATGGACAAATGATTTAACAACAACCACAACAGCAAAACTTCCAAATACTCTCAATTTGGAAATTGTTAGTCTACCTTTATTC
>RJWJ010041264.1:0-13587 GCA_004363605.1 Indri indri | reverse complement strand
TTGGAGGAGAAGATAATCCACGGGAAGGACTTGGCACAGTCTGGCACATGGTATTAGGTTGAACCATATGAGCTAAGTGCTCAAAAACTCTAGTTGCTAAAATGAACTAGGCCTTTGTCCTGCCAGGGTACCTGTGTACCTGAAATAACACACATGGGAAAGAAAAGGTGATCAGCAAGTATTCTGTTAATAGGATATTCTGAACGTTTCTTGAATACTTAATAAACCAAGTTGTTTTAAGGGTGTGCCACTGATCTTACAAGAGAGAATACACCCCATTGAGCTTCCAGGAATCCATGTTCTGAACAGCCTGGTAATGCGGTGTCTCCCTCATAACAAGAGCTCCCTCATAACAAGAGCTCTTCTAGCAGTTCCCTTAACAAATGTTTATTGAGTTCCCACTATGTGCCTCAACAAGAGTGGTTCGTGGAGTCCACGGGGTGAGCAAGTACAGCGCGAGCGTCCTGACGCTTTTTCCCAGTTTTTCCTATAAAGGGCAATAGAGACGTGACGGTGGTTGGAAGATGTGGGGGCGAGTGTTTTTCTTTTAGTTGGGAGAGATGTCAGTATATGCGTAGGCTGTCAGGAATGAACCAGTAGAGAGGGAAAAGATCGATGCGGACCTGGAGAAACCGAGGGTGGTGTAATTGCAGGATCCTAGATCGAATGCGCGAAGGGGACACGGAAGCAGAGCTTGGCAAGAGCTGACTTTAAAAAGGAGAATAATTAAGTCCTCTAGGTCCCACCCTCAATCATAGAGTTGTCAAGCTGATGCAATATGAGGCTAAAGAAAAATACAACGTCCCCTGCTAACAACTCAAACTCCCTCCCGCTCGGCCCGCTCGCCGGCCTTTACACATGCGTGGTGCGCGCGCATGCGTCGGCCAAGACACTCTCGCGAGAAGAGCCCTACGGGCCGGAAAAATGGCGCCTCCCAGTCCTCTGGAGCCCAAGGCTCCATCGGCTACCAGCGCGACCAAGTCCGACGGGGAGATGGTGTTGCCGGGCTTCCCGGACGCAGATAGCTTCGTGAAGGTAAGTTGATGGAGCCTTGGGGGCACTGGGAGCCACCCGCGGCCGCCCGAAAGCAGACTCGGGCCCTCTGGGCAGCTTGCGCGTGTCGCGGCCGAGCCCGGGCGAGGGTCGAGGGGCCGCTACCCGCGCCAGGCACAAGACTGTCGCTGCACTCTGAGGGGATGGGGCCTCGGACGCGGACAATGAGGGTCGCCCCGCTTCCCAGTTTAAGTCTGTGCAGTCCCGAGTATAGAGAGCAGTCTCCGCATCCTGGGAAGGGCTTCCTTAATACTCAGATGTTTCCAGCCTTCGCGACCTCGCCCCCGCCCAGGCCTGAACCACCCGGCCTGGCAGGGGTTCGGCTTCTTTGCATTTCCCACTCCTGCTTGGCGTCCTCTCCTGCAGCGCCCTGGACAGTCCTTCCCTCTCCTCAGGTCCAATCCTACATAATCTCAAGCCATGGGTTTAAGTGTCACCTGTTACAGCTACCACCAAGTCTCTTTCCTCTAAGTGCCGTAGCGCATTTATCAGTACCTCCTCGAAGGGACACAAGGTTCATTTTAATTATTTGTATAAGCAGCTTAAGTATGAATGCAGATGCAACTAGGTTTAAGTGGTGCATAGCTCTTACAAAGCCATGAAACTAAAATTCGTAAATTAGCCCTACAAATTCCCCAAACCTCCACTCACGTTTTATCTCATTTACCATAAGCAGATGCTATTGTTAATTCATTTACTTGGCTCTGAAAAGTTCCTGGGCCAATAGCTGTGGTCCTGATTGTGTGGTCTTCGTGTTTGTAAGCTACCATGTTCCCCACCACAAGTCAATTTCCCACCTCCTTTCTCTCATTATTTTCTTGGAAAACGTTTATTCACACAATTCACAATGATGTTATTTGGACTTCACATGATCAACTGTCAGTTATCTATGACAGCCACTTCAGATTTTTTTTCCATTACCACACAACAATTAAAATAGAGAACCAGTTGGTACTAACTGAACAATAAGTACAAATCCAGTTGTGGATAGTGGCTGTTATAAATTGATTATCCAGAGAATCTAGAATATGCATGTATTGTTTTTAGATGCTTAAAACGAAAACTCAAAAATAAATTCCTGTAGAAAGCTCATGGATCCAAACTTGAGTAATAATAATAGCACTTATGTGCAGGCACTGTCCTGAGTGATTTTCTTTTTTTCCCCCCGAGATAGAGTCTCTCTGTGTTGCCCGGGCTAGAGTGCCATGGCGTCAGTCTCGCTCACAGCAACCTCAAACTCCTGGGCTCAAGCAATCCTCCTGCCTCAGCTTCCCGAGTAGCTGGGACTACAGGCATGTGCCACCATGCCCGGCTAATTTTTTCTATATGTTTTTAGTTATCCAGCTAATTTCTTTCTATTTTTAGTAGAGACGGGGTCTCGCTCTTGCTCAGGCTGGTCTCGAACTCCTGAGCTCAAATGATCCTCCCACCTCGGCTTCCCAGAGTGCTAGGATTACAGGCCTGAGCCACCGCGCCCGGCCTGTCCTGAGTGATTTTATTTAGGTCATTTAATCCTCACAAAAACTCTGTGGGATAGGCCCTTTTTGTTTTGCCTGTTTTTCAGAAGAGGAAACTAAGGTCCAAATAAGTGAAATCACTTGCCTAAGACCTCAGTTAATAGGTAACAAAGCCAAGATTCAAACTGGTTGTTGTGAATTTTAGTCATATTATATATTTATATGTTTGTTCTGTCTCTCCCCACCCTCCCCAGAATGTTGGCTCCAAACTTGGTTTCATGTTCACCATGCTCAGGGCCTAGATTGAAACTTGGCACCAAATGAATATTCATTGGATGGATAAAGAGTGGATATCTTCAGCATCCAGCACAATGTGCTATATATAGTAGATCCCAAAAAATGATTTGCCAAATGAATGGGGATCCATGTTTAAAATGTGTCTTCTTTTCTGGTTTTTGACAGTTTGCTCTTGGGTCAGTGGTGGCAGTCACCAAGGCATCTGGGGGCCTACCACAGTGTGGCGATGAGTATGATTTTTACCGAAGTTTTCCTGGCTTTCAGGCATTTTGTGAAACGCAGGGAGACAGGTTGCTTCAGTGGTAAGTACTATGTATTTAATTGTGTTAATGAAAGAAATGAAAACAAAGACGTAGATCATTTTTCCTGAAATTTGTTTTCCTTAATCATAATTTTCTGTGCTATAAAGAGCTATAAAATGTGAAAACAAAGCAATGAATTTTTATTAGGAAAATACTACTTGTTAAATTTTTAGTTGAACTTTTAAAAAATATATTGACTTTTGCACATACAGGCAATAAATCTTTTTGAATTAATATGGGACTTGAAAACTTAGATCCAGGATTCTCTCACACAACTTGCAGAGTCACAGGTATTAACTTATTAAGTGTATTAGGACAGATAATGCACAAACATTAATTCTGTTTAACTATTGCTTTACAGAATTAGAGAAACTCTTTGATTTGCCATGTTAAAACAAATGAATGCCACATATGTTATTTACATAGTATCAGATGTGTTTTAGAATTTAAAGGAAACTTTGAGGTAATTTCTCCTTTCAGTTAACAGGTCAGCAAATTGAGTCTCAGAGTGATGTAGTGAATTGCCCAAGGCCACACAACTAGCAGTGTTTTTTAATGGTTACTATAAGGGTGCAAGTTTTATTAGTTTGCTCAAAAAGTGTTGGGAACAGTCTGAGCCAAGCTATTTGAGTGTTCTCTTACAGAATGTAAACAAATGAACTAAAAGTCTAAAAGCTAACCTTGGTTTTCCTCTCCTTAGCATGAGTAGGGTCATGCAGTACCATGGATGTCGCAGCAACATTAAGGATCGAAGCAAAGTAACTGAGTTGGAGGACAAATTTGATCTCCTAGTTGATACCAATGATGTGATTCTGGAGAGAGTGGTGAGTATTTCATTTTACTCTTATGATAACTGACAAATGAAGAGCTTTTGTATTACTAAAATATGAAGAGAAACCTGGGCATCTTACAGAGTAAAAAAGAAGTAACTTTAATGTTTCTTACAGATAATAACAATCCCTTCTGATAGTTGATGTTTTCGAAGACAATAATTACAATTGTCTTCAAAATATTGGCCAGGCATGGTGGCTCCCACCCATAATCCTAGCACTTTGGGAGGCTGAAGAAGGAGGATTGCCTAAGGCCAGAAGTTTGAGACCAGCCTAGGCAACCTAGTGAGACCCCATCTCTACGAAAAATGTATGGTGGCATGTGTCTATAGTCCTGGCTGCTCGGAAGGCTGAGGAAGAGGATCGTGTGAGCCAGGAATTAATGGTTATAGTGAGCTATGATTGAGCCACTGCACTCTAACCTGAGTGACAGAGCAAGACCACATCTCTAAAAACAAAACAATACAAAAAAATATATTATTGCCCTCTGGAAACTTAAAGTGCCTTATTATGAATCTGCCTTCCAGATTTGCAAATCCTATTTGTATTTCAAGAGAAGAGACCTCTGTATCTGCCCAATCAAAATTTCATCCATTTTTACTGGTAATTCAAAATCTGGTAAACACCCCAACTTGCAGGATTGGGAGTAGATGTGTATTATTCTATATAGCTTACTGTCTATTTATGCCAGATTCTTCAGCAGAACATTATTTACAGAAATAGAGATCATCCAGAACAAATCTAACCTTCAACAATGTGACAGTTCTGGAGATATTTAAATCGTGCTCTCCTAGCCTATGAAGTCATCTCTTCCCTAGTTCCTAGTTCCCAAATCTTTTAGCAGTTTCCAATATATTATGATTTCCAGTCCTGCCATACTCCCATGTGTCACCTGAGTATGCCTTTATTAGTAGTGCTCAAACTGATACTCCACATCTGCTTTGAAGTGCAAAATAGATCAGGACAACCTTCATTCTCATTTGAAATACTGTACTTCTTTAGTTAATGTATGCAGTTTAGTGTTGTCTTAATTAGTGGCCACACACTATTAAATCATATTTGAATTTTCACCCCAATTCAGAGTTATAAAGAGAGTCAATCAAGTGTTGAGAGTAGGTGATTATTCCCTACCTGCCTTTGAGCAAATAATGCTTTAATTACTTGGCATGACATCCTAATCACCTCTCATACATCGATCTGCTTTTTTTAAATGTTTTTATTTTTTTAATTGACAAATAAAAATTGTACAGATGCTCCTTGACTTACAATGAGGTTATGTCCCAGTAAACCCATCATAAGTTAGAAATATCGTTAAGTCAAAAGTGCATTTAATACACCTAACCTACCAAACATCATAGCTTGGCCAAGCCTACCTTAGACATGCTGAGAATACTTACATTAGCCTACAGTTGGGCAAAATCTTCTAACACAAAGCCTATTTTATAATAAAGTGTTGACTATCTCATGTAATTTATTGAACACTGTGCTGAAAGTGAAAAGCAGGACAATTGTGTGGGTTCTCAAAGTGGGTTCCTATCGAATGCATGCCACTTTTGCACCATCATGAAGTCAGAAATTTAAGTTAAACTGTCATAAATCAGGGACCATCTATGTGTGTTCGCAGTATACAATGGGACGTTTTGATATATGTATTGGTTCACTCTTTTATATATATTCTCTTACACATAATTATTTAAAATGTTAGGGAATTAACTCTTAACTTTAAGAGGAAGATACTAACTAATACCTCTTCTACTCTTAGGGTATTTTACTGGATGAAGCATCAGGTGTAAATAAGAATCAACAGCCTGTCCTCCCTGCAGGATTGCAGGTCCCCAAAACAGTAGTGTCCAGCTGGAACCGTAAGGTGAGGGCTTCTTTTCAGATTAACTAGAGCTCCAAATGTCAGCTTTATAATAGGCCTTTTGCCTGTTCTAATATGTATTTCTGTTCTAATGTATTGGACACAGAACTGGCCACTGCTTCCCTTAACTTGTTCTCACATACACATACATTCTTAAATGTCTCACAGAACATTCTTGTCTCCTTGGAAAATGTGAATTAGAATTTACTTTTCTAATTCACCAAGTTGCTACGTTATAAAGTATTCATGTATGTTGATTATAGGCAGGAGAATATGGCAAAAAAACAAAATCTGAAACTTTTCGGCTGCTTCATGCAAAAAACATCATCCGACCTCAGCTCAAGTTTCGAGAGAAGATTGACAATTCCAACACGCCGTTTCTTCCTAAAATCTTCATCAAGCCCAATGCTCAGAAACCCCTCCCTCAGGGTAAGTAGTGTGAGCTCTGCCTACGTTTGAGTCTTCCTTTCAGTGTGATGCAAAAACCAGTAAAGACCAAAAGGTCTGCCACCTTCCTTTCTTCAAAGGGAGCCAGTTAACCCCTCCATTATGAGAAAAGATGCAAATGTGCTTGTATCTTCTGTGATGGTGTTTTTGTCACTGCTTGGGTCCCCAGCTCTCTCCAAAGAAAGGCGGGAACGCCCACAGGATCGTCCTGAGGACTTGGATGTGCCCCCTGCACTGGCGGATTTCATCCATCAGCAGAGAACCCAGCAGGTTGAGCAGGACATGTAAGTGTTTGCCTGTGTTTGACCTTTCTACTGTGAGTTCTTACCTTTTTGCCACATTTTCACTGTTTCACTTTTGTAAAGTGTGTACATGAAAACAAAAAATCTGAGGAGCCGGTGATTTTCACCTTATCCTAACATGGGTTTTGGCAAGAAAACCTCCTGTTTGTGTTCACAAAGGGCCCGCACAGCATTGTCTGCGTAACCCTCACTGCAGGCCTGAGAGAGAGCAGTTGCTCTCATCCCCATTTCATAGATCTAAGGATGAAATTAGAGGTGCTGGCTTCCCACAGAGCTAGAACTTTAAACTCATGTTTTCCTAAAAGTATCTTTCCTCTCTACCACTCTGCCTTTCTTATTAATTGGTGACTCAAATAGTAGGGAAGGCCTATTAACGAATTCAGTAAGGAAAGGCATTATTGTGCTCGCTTCAGCAGCACATATACTAAAATTGGAACAATACAGAGAAGATTAGCAAAATAAAATTTTTTTAAAAAGGCATTGTTCACTGGTGATATAAGCATCTTGCAAAAACTTCACTTAAAATAGGCAAATGGACTTTGCCTTCAGTACAATGGAAAAAGGTGATAAAAATTTCGTAAGTATTGCCTTCTTCCTCACCTATAGCCAGATTCTGAGCATTCGTTCCTTCATCCCCAGCTCTGCACTGGGGGCCATGAGCTAAGTGCTAGAGAAATAAAGGTAGGGAAAGGTAGCCTTGATCTGAAGGAATTCACCAGGCTTGGGGTTTTTATGTAAATATATGAGAGAGGAACAGAACAAATATGACATTTAGCCTTTGGCCAACTGAAATATTTGCCCCCATCCTCTCTAAATTCACAGATTTCTTATTCCAAACCACAAGAAATTATATATTTCTCATTTTTGTATTATCCACACCACTAGCCATACAATGTTTTGTAAATAAGAGCTCAAATCTTTATAAAGCTGCTTGGGTCTCCAGCTCTCTTTAAAGAAATGAATAGGGCAAGTTGGTGTTTTTTTGTTTTTTGTTTTTTTGATATAGGATCTTGCTCTTGCTCAGGCTGGTCTTGAATTCCTGGCCTCCAGTGATCCTCCCACCTCAGCCTCCCAAAGTGCTAGGATTACAGGCATGAGCCACAACACCCAGCCCGAATAGACTTTTAATTATCATGTTTTAAGGGTGAACAAGTATCTCCTGATTATTTGCACTTGAATTATCATTGAAATAATGATTTTTTTATAGAGGGAAGATACTTTTACAATGATCTTTTCTCACTTGTTTTTATAAATAAGATAAGAGCTGTTGTTTTTTCTTTGAATCATGGAATTTATCTAAAAGATTTCTCTGTCGTTTTATTTATTCAGGTTTGCACATCCTTACCAATATGAACTAGATCACTTTACTCCACCAGATTCCGTATTTCAAAAGCCACAACCCCAGGTTAGTATCCAGCCTTACTTAAAGGATTGTGTTTAGTAGCCCAAGAGAAATCAAATAAGTAAATTAGTTGATATAATTTCAACTTTATTTGAATATCTTAAAGTAGAAGGTTATAGTTTTGGGTCATTTTTTGAACTCATGATTCATTTTGTACTTTACTGGGGGATGAGTTTTAATTTTCTTTTCTTTTCTAATTTTACTTTCTTGATGCAGCTGTATAGACCTGTAGAAGAAACACCCTGCCATTTTGTGTCTTCCTTGGATGAACTTGTGGAACTCAATGAAAAGCTCTTGAATTGTCAAGAGTTTGCAGTAGACTTGGAGGTATCTTGTTAATGACCTTGAATGAAATTTTTACACTTTCTGTGAGTTCACCTACTCAAGAAGTATAAAATTAATACTAATTTTAATCTACTTTTTTGGTAAAAATTAAATAACTTTGCTCCATAGCTGACTTTTCAGAATCAGTAAAGGAAAGTCTAGTAAAGGCATATTTTTTCCTATTCTTCCTCTTTCTGTGTGTTTTAGCACCACTCTTACAGGAGCTTCCTTGGACTGACCTGCCTGATGCAACTCTCCACCCGGACAGAAGACTTCATCATTGACACCCTTGAGCTTCGAAGTGACATGTACATTCTCAACGAGAGCCTCACAGACCCAGCCATTGTTAAGGTCAGCCAAGCTTTTCTAGCTCTTGCATGTGCATGCCAGATTTAAGGACTTTTCAATCTATTATTCCATTATTTCAATGAAGTTGGGAGAAATTATGGCATTTCTTAAGTAGGCTACCATATGCTAAATTGCTTTTGTTTCTAAAACCCTAAGACTTAGCTTGTTACCACCCAGAAAAATGTTAAATCATTTTAACGACTACTGCAATGAGCCCAAGCCATTTAGATTGTTTGGACTTAGTGACTACACTTGAAAATAATAGAGCTGTTTTCTTGTATTATTGGCTAATAGCAGTTTCAGACATTAAGAGTGTGCGGCTAGGTGTACAGAAGGTGGCTATGCAACTGGGCGCAGTGGCTCACACCTATTAATGTAACCCCAGCACTTTGGAAGGCCAAGGCAGGTGGATCACTTGAGCCCAGGAGTTCAAGACCAGCCTGGACAACATAGTGAGACCCTGTCTCTGCCAGAAAAATTTAAAAATTAGCTGTGCATGATGGCATCTACTTGTAGTCCTACCTGCTTGGAAGGCTGAGGCAGGAGGATTGCTTGAGCCCAGGAGTTTAAGGCTGCAGTGAGCTGCAATCATGCCACTACACTCCAGCCTAAGCAATAGAGTGAGACCCTGTCTTCAAAAAAAAGAAAAAGTAGAAGAAGAAGGCAGCTATGGCCAAAGGTAAAAGAAACATTTAAAACTACACATATCCGCGGTGGCTCACGCCTGTAATCCTAGCACTCTGGGAGGCCGAGGCAGGCAGATTGTTTGAGCTCAGGAGTTTGAGACCAGCCTGAGCAAGAGCGAGACCCCGTCTCTACTAAAAAATAGAAAGAAATTATCTGAACAACTAAAAATATATAGAAAAATTAGCCAGACATGGTGGCGCATGCCTGTAGTCCCAGCTGCTCGGGAGGCTGAGGCAGGAGGATCGCTTGAGCCCAGGAGTTTGAGGTTGCTGTGAGCTAGGCTAACGCCACGGCACTCACTCTAGCCAGGGCAACAGAGTGAGACTCTGTCTCAAAAAAATAAATAAATAAATAAAAAATAAAACTACATGTATCTTAATCTTAATCCTAGCTTCTAATTGCAGTGTTCTAGAATTTGGGTTTGTTTTTTTTGTTTTGTTTTGTTTTGTTTTTTTTTGAGACAGAGTCTTGCTCTGTTGCCCTGGCTAGAGTGCAGTGGCATCATCATAGCTCATTGCAACCTCAAACTTCTGGGCTCAAACAATCCTCCTCCTCACCCTCTCGACTAGCTGAGACTACAGGTGCACGCCACCACGCCTGGCTAATTTTTCTATTTTTTATGGAGATGGGGTCTCGCTCCAGCTCAGGCTGGCCTCCAACTCCCGAGCTCAAGCAATCCTCCTGCCTTGGCCTCCCAGAGTGCTAGGATTACAGGCGTGTAACTGCAGTGTTCTAACACCTAGAGGCACGGTTAATTTCAGAGCAGGCCTTATACCACTGTACCACATGACTATGGTTTTGCTTTCAGGTCTTCCACGGGGCTGATTCAGACATAGAGTGGCTACAGAAAGACTTTGGGCTTTATGTAGTAAACATGTTTGATACCCATCAGGCAGCGCGCCTTCTTAACCTGGGCAGGCACTCACTCGATCATCTGCTCAAACTCTACTGCAGCGTGGAGTCCAACAAGCAGTATCAGCTGGCTGATTGGCGAATACGGTCAGTTTGCTCTTGAGAAGAAAATGTGGGAGGCAGAATAAAGCAAGGTTGTTCATTAACCTGTCAAGACCTGTGTTTGGGCCATACCACTCCCTGAATCTTGAGGTGAATGGCATCAAGCTTTTCTCCAGGTGTTTCCAGCAGCATAAAAGCAGTAGGAAATGTTTGGATGACAATGTGGAGTTTATGTCGGGCCAATGCTGTTACACTATGCTTCATGGAAATAGTGGCTGAAAAAGAGGTGCCATGTCAGTATTTACCCGTGCCTGCCTCTTGTTTGAAACTTGGATCCCCAGTCTGGTTGGTTGTGAGATGATCTCCCGTATGTGAGAGAGAATTCTAAGGGGCCTTGTTGATTTAGCTTTATAAGAAGTGTTTTCTGTAGTATAAGGTAATAGTTTTGCCACACTTTTTGGAAGCTTTACTCAGCTTGGTCATTTTTCAGAAGACTAGCTACCTCCATGAGGTTACAGCTGTCGTATGAAGATGCCACTAAGCTTTTCCCCAATTCCACGTGTCAGAATTTCTAAGTAGAAAAATAAAACTGTATTTGGACTAATAAAATCCAAATAAAAGATGAAAATTGATAAAATCTAAAAAGTACTCGCTGTTATTGAGCCCTAACCCTGTGCCAAGCACTGGGCTCAGTGCTTCAGGGATGTGGTCCTCTGTAACCCTCAGAACAGCCTGTGAAGTGCCTTGTGCCCATTTCACAGGTAAGGCAGGTAAGGGCAGAGAGGTTAAGGAACTTGTCCAAGGACAGGCAACTGGAGCTAGGTTTCAAACTCAGGACTAGAGTGCCCTTATTTTTAACCACATTATCACCCTGTCTGCCTTTCTACCCACCTGTTAAATAATGGTCTGTCATATTAAAACGCAGGAAATGTTGGCATAACTATAGCAATTGGCTGTGAAAGGATCTTTCCTATTGGAGGGTCCAAGGAAGTCTCAGCACCCACAAAGTAGACAAGTTGAGTTGCTGTCCTTGGAGGTAGTCAGTGAAACAACGTCCTCTGCAATTCCAGCCCTCTGCCTGAGGAAATGCTCCACTACGCCCGGGACGACACCCATTACCTGCTCTACATCTATGATAAGATGAGGCTGGAGCTGTGGGAACGAGGTGGTGGCCGGCCGGTTCAGTTGCAGGTGGTGTGGCAGCGGAGCAGGGACATCTGCCTCAAGGTACCCCTTGGCCACTCACACAGACCCCAGCTCTCTCAAGCTCCCTGTTTCTGGTTAGGCTCTGTTTCTTACGTTTGCTCTTTACATTTATGGAAAGAGCAAAACATTTTGCAGAGCTCAGAGCACAATTTTTATTCCCACTGATCTTGAATATTCCTAAAATCTTGCAGAAATTCATCAAACCTCTCTTTACGGATGAGTCCTACCTTGAACTGTATAGGAAGCAAAAGAAGCATCTCAACACACAGCAGTTGACAGCATTTCAGCTGCTGTTCGCCTGGAGGGATAAAACAGCTCGCAGGGAGGATGAAAGTTATGGGTAAGGGATTAGAGATTCTTTTAATACTGCTTCTAGAGCAACTTAATAACAAAGCAGTCATGGACTCTTTTTTCATTTGCCGTGAAAGCTGGTTGTTTTCCCCTGTGTTATGGCATTTAATGGAACTTACTGACTGAATTTAATGTGTCTCCATTGTGTGTTTTTTCCCCAGATATGTACTGCCAAACCACATGATGCTGAAGATAGCTGAAGAACTGCCTAAGTGAGTCTGAGAGCTGGTTAATGTGTCTGACTTTCTCGGTAGATCTCACGTCCTTAAAAATCAAGCATTTCTGATTGCTGTTACCCAAGGCCATTTTCTCAGACAAGATGAGTGCTTTAAGCTTAGAAGGCAGCAAGTCCAAGGAATCCAGAATTTCTGGCCTCAGGCTGCCATTTAAAAAACTAAAACTGGAGCCGTTTCAGTGATTGTGCCTAATATTGACTTCAGTGTAAGTCTCTGAACCTACAGCATCCACTTGCAAGAGAAGAAAATGTCACCTTTGTACTTTCTTCCAAATTAAGGCATTTCATGATTTGACACATTACTGAAGTACAAGCAAGAATCAAAATTCACAATCTGTTGGTCACCCCACTGCAGAACTGAGAACCAGCAGTGCTGTGGTACTTACCCCCAGCCCTCCCCGTTTGCAGGAGTCAGGCTGTAAGAGGAGCCGACTCAAAACGAGGTGCAGCAAAGAGCATGCAGAGAACCACTTGGCCTGGGCTGCCCTGACATGAGCGTGTTTCCTTAGTCCCCTTTAGCTGTGGCACCCTGGCTGTGCCCTATCCTTGTTCTTATCTGGAAGCCTTTGCGGGCTGTGTTTCTGAGTGACAAGTTGAATTCGAATGTGTTCTTACTTGCCTTCAGGGAACCTCAGGGCATCATAGCTTGCTGCAACCCGGTACCACCTCTTGTACGGCAGCAGATCAACGAAATGCATCTTCTAATCCAGCAGGCCCGAGAGATGCCCCTGCTCAAGGTAAGACACTTTTCTGCTACAGGGCCCCAACTCAGCAGGCCTGTTCTTTTTGCTACCATCTTATTCCTGTGGTCTCTACGTGAGCTGGCCTCAATTCTAAACAACCCTAAGAAAGTCATAGGGCTTAGGAAATCCAGTGGGTATGTTTTGTTATCATAGTCAGGGGCTAAAACTCACCCTTGTTATTCTATGATCTTAGCTTTGATGATCCAACAGCAAATAATATCGAATGACTGGGCCAATTCACTTTTGTTCTAGAAGTGGGGTGAGGTACAGTGGGGACGTCAGCACAGGGATCTCATTTAGGAAGCCTGGCCAAAGTGTGGGGTCCACGTATGAAGTGAGAGTGCCCTGAGTTTGGTGGCCACAGAGTGGAAGGGAAAGGACAGGTCTAAGAAGCAACAGAAGAAAAGATTTGTGGAACTTAATAATAGATGATGACAGTGGCTGCCAGTTATTTTTGAGCACTATGTCCTGTCGAGCAGTCATCAGAACGGCAGTTGGATTTGAGGATAATGGGGGTCTAGTCAAAGACAACTCCAAATTTAAAGCCTAGGCGACTGCGAAAATATGAGAACCGTGAATAGAAACAGGAATTCAAAAAGCTGATTTTGTGAAGGAGATATTAAAGTTTAGACAAATTTAGATGTAACCAAGACTATTCACCTGGCAATACGGATATATCTACATGAGCATATGTTTAATGTGTAGGTAGGTGCGCGTAAGTAGGATGTGTGCGCGTTCCCTTATGTAGGTAGTACGACTTGTTAAAAATAGATTTGCATGTTTTT
>RJWJ010041263.1:0-13580 GCA_004363605.1 Indri indri | reverse complement strand
TCAAAGAGATATCTGCACTCCCTTGTTCATTTTAGCACTATTCACATTAGCCAAGATACGGAATCATCTTAAGTGTCCATAAGTGGATGAATGGATAAAGAAAATGTGGTCTATATACACAATGGAATACCATTCAGCCTTTAAAAAAGAAAAACCTGGCATTTGGGACAACATAGATGAACCTGGAGGATATCATGTTCAGTAAAATAAGCCAGCCACAGAGAGGCAAATACTTCATAATCTTGCTTATATGTGGAGTTTTAAAAAGTTGAACTCACAGAAGTAGATAGTAGAATGGTTTACTAGGGGTTGGGGTAGGCTGGGGAGGGGAATTGGGGAGATGTTGGCTGATGGATACAAAATTTCAGGTAGACAAGAGGAATAAACTCAAGAGATCTATTATATAACATGATGACTATAGTTAGTAACCATGTATTAGATTCTTGAAAATTGATGAGAATAGATTTTAAGTGTTCTTACCACAAAAATGATAACTGTGTGAGGGAATGCATATGTTGATTAGCTCAATTTATCCATTTTACAAAGTATACATATTTTAAAACGACATGTTGACATGATAAATATATAGAATTCTTTATTTGTCACTTAAAAATCAAAGTACAACACAAAACATTAAAAAAATTAAAATTTCAATGGGCAGAAATTGGAAAAGGAGGTAGTAGTTTGAGAAAATTTATTTTCTCCTATTTTTAAAATGAGAAGTCGATAGATGTTGCTTAGAGTTGACAAATTAAGAAATACAGGCATACCCATGTTCAGAGTGATGGAGGCAATCCTCCGAAGAAATTTTAAAGATATAATCAAAAGCAGTTATCACTGGCAAATCGAACTCTGGAGGAGGGGAGAGAGATTTTTTCTATTTTGCCCTATTAGAGATTTTTGTCACCATTAGGCATTTATTTTATTTAATTTTTAACCAACTTTATTGAGGTATAATTGACATACAATAAGCAGCACGTATTTACGGTGTGCAGTTTCATAAGTTTTGGACAAATGTACATACTCCTGAAACTATCACTGTACTCAAGACAATAAACATAGCCATCAGGTCCCCAAATTTCCTCATGCCTCTTGGTAATCCCTTCTTCCTGCTGCTCCCCAATTCCCCAGGCTCAGGCAACCACTGTTCTGTTTTCTGTGACGATAACTTCATTTGCATTTTCTAGAATTTTATATCAATGAAATCATACAGTATGCACTCTTATGTCTGGCTTCTTTCATTCAGCATAATTATTTTGAGATTCTTCTGTGTTATAGTGTGTATCAACACATTCCTTCTGTGGATAAACCACAGTTAACAAATTTACCTATAGATGCAAATTTGGTTGGTTTTTGGTTTTTTTGTTTGTCTGTTTGCTTGTTTTTCCCAGTTCTTAACTATTACAAATAAAGCTGCCGTGAACATTCATGTACAAATCTTTACTTGGACATGATATTTTATTTCTTTTGGATATATACTTAGAAGTATTGGATCATATGATAGGCATATATTTAAATTTCTAAAAAATTGCCAAACTATTTTCAAAGTGTTTTACATTCCTATCAGCAGTAAATTGAGAGTTCCAGCTCCTCGGCATCCTTATCTTGGCAGAGTCAGCCTTTCATCAGCCATTCTAATAGGTGTGTTGTGGTATCTTGCTGGGGTTTTAATTTGCATTTCCCTGGTGACTGTTTATATTGAGTATCTTCTCATGTTTTTGTCATCTGCATATCTTCATGGAAAAATACCTGTTCAAATATTTTGGTCATTTAAAAAAAATTGGGTGGTTTTATTCTTAAGATTCGAGTGTTCTTTATATATTCTGGATACAAAGATTTTATTAAGTATATGATTTGCAAATATTTTCTCCCAATCTGTGGCTTGTCTTTTTATTAATATTCTCTTAACAGTGCCTTCTGAAGAATAGGCATTTTTAATTTTGGTGAAGCTCAATCTTTACTTTTTTTCCTTTTATGGATTGTGCTTTGGTGTTGTTTATAAAATCTTTGTATAACCAACATGTAGTCACAAAGATTTTCTTCTGAGTTTTAGAGTTTTAGCTTTTATATTTAAGTCTAAGATAAATTTTAAGTTACTCCTTGTATATGGTAAGATGTGGGACACAAAATTAATTTTCTTTGTATACATGTATTCAATTGTTCTAACATCATGTGTTGAGGCTATCCTTTCTTCGCTGAATTGCCTTTGTACTTTTGTCAAATATCAGTTGTTCAGATATGTGTAGGTCTATTTATGGACTCTGTTCCATTCATCTATTTGTTTATATCTTGATTCTATAATAATATCACACTGTTTTGGTCAGTCTTATAATAAGCCTTGAAAATAGTGTTAGTCTTCCAAACTTGTCCTTCTTTTTCAAAGTCGTTTTGGCTATTACGGGTCCCTTGCATTTCCATATGAATTTTAGAATCAGCTTGTTGATTTCCACAAAAACAAAAAACAAAAAACAAAAAAAAAAACAAAAAAACTTTGGGGATTTTGGTTGGAATTGCAGTGGGTCTGTAGATCAATTTAGGAGGAATTGACATCTTAAGAATATGGAGTCTTCTCATCCATACAAGGTATATCTCTCCCATTTATTTAGGTCTTCTTTAATATTTTTTAGCAATTCTATAATTTTCAATAAACAGATCTTGCCTATATTTGTTAGATTTATCCCTAAGTATTTTATATTTTTGATCCAATTATAAATGTTATTTTATAAAATTTTATTTTCCAATTATGTGTTACCAGTATATAAGACATAAAATTGATTTTGTGTATTCATAATGGATTCTGTAACCTTGCTAAACTCACTTAATAGTTCTACTAGCTTTCTTAAAAAATAGATTTATTCAGTTTTTTTCTACATAGACAATCATGTTGTTGACATAGTTTTATTTCTTCTTACCTAATCTGGATATCTTTTGTTTATTTTTCTAATCTTATCGGACTAGCAAAAGCCTCTAATACAGTGTTGAATATAAGTTTGAGAGTGAGTGTCTTTGTCTTGTTCCTAATCTTAGAAGGAATGCATCCAGTCTTTCACCATTAGGTAAGATACTAGCTATACTTTTTTGTATATGCCTTATATCAGGTTGAGGAAGTTCCCATCTATTTCTAGTTTGGTGTGAGTTTTTACCAGGAATGGCTATTATGTTTCGTCAAATTTTTTTTTTCCTGAATCTACTGATATAATGTCCTTTCTCTGTATCATGACTATGCGTTTCCCTTCTTGAGCTGCAGCCATGCTGTATGTCTCCTTTCCTCTCCAGATCAACATGAAGAGGCCAACCCCAATGCTTTGGAACAAGATGTGCTGGTGTTGAGTCTTGTTTTTTGTGCCTCAACTCATATCCAGACTTTCTTCTCAGAATCCCACAGATTTAGCCCTTCCAGGTTTTTTTTCTTCTTCTTCTTGTTATTCGTACTGCCTGTTCCTACTTTATGTGGTGTTTTGTGCATATTTGTTTAATTTTAATTAGTCCCGGAAAACTTTGCTGGAGCTCGCTTCCCACCCCCACTTTCTTTTCTTTTCAGTGATGACTATGCCTTTCGCCCCTTCCACCTGTCTCTTGCTCTATCATTTTTCCCCTCAGCGTTTCTTCTTTTGTGTCTGCCTTCTATTATTACTGAAAATGTTATCTTCATTTTCTTCTTTTTAGTTTGTTTTCTCCTTTTCTTCAGAGAATGTCTTGAGATGCTCTCGGTCCTTATGTTCCACACTTGCTGACATCGGGAAAGCTGGGGAATCTGAGACAAGACAACCTGGTCCTTCCTCTATGGAAGCTGCTTTCTGCTGGCATCTCTCCTTCATTCCCAATTACTTCATCTACTCTCCTTTTGCCTTTTTCACACCCAACCTGTAATCTGCATTTTCCTTCCTCACCTGTACCTTAAAGTGTTAGAATAGAGCCTGGAGTATATATTTAATAACTATCTGTTGAGTAAAAGAATAAACGAATGAATGAATGGTTGGTTGGTTGTTACCACCCCAGTTGTTGATTCTTTGCTTTTATTTTAGTTCCTGGTAGCTGGTCTGGCTGGTTCATCATTGTTTATTATGAATGCTTTTATATACTTTGCCAGACCTCATGCCTTGTAAAGGTCACACATTACTCATCCTCTGCAGGAAGTGCTGTTGCATCCTGGGGTTCTGTGTCTATAATGATTTTCCTTACCGTGTGTTGACGTGTTTTTTCAATGTTTGAGAAGTGAGGGTTTTTGTGCATGGAAAGAAATTATTTATAGGTATCTTAGTATTCAAATAATATTTCATTAATTTAAGTTGAAAACTTGAAACTATAATTTTCTTAGGACTTTAAATTCTCTTTGCAATTTTGATTTTACTTATAAATCAAATTTTTATAAATTTTTATATAATTTAAAATCATCCTTCTACTTATTTGATTAATTCAACTTTAGCAGATTAAAATCCTCTACATTCATAGTAATAAGTCATCAATTAAGTTCCCCCCAAATTTTAAAAACATTTATAATTTAATACATCAAGCAACTCAGATGGCTGACAAGGCTGACTTAAATCTCCACAAGCAAAATCAAAGTAATTGTAAATCTAAAAATTCACCTTTAAAACCATAATGAATCAAAACATTCCAATACTGTCTATAAACATTATCAAATTATCAAAACTTTGCTACTTAAGATAATGAGAATAAAATTGGTCATAAATTTCAAATTGAAATCATGAGGATAAATTTGTCAGGTTCTCTAATATGTTCACTTCAAACACACAAATTATAACTTCTGGTCTAATTTACTTCATGATCTTTATGTTTAATTCTAAGCCTTCATATAATTGTAAAATTATTTCCCAATGGAGGGGAGCAGTTTAACCATCTCAGATGGGCTGAAGTTACAGGGTTGAAAGATTTGGGGCTGGGATATTATTATTTATTTATCAGACATTCAAGACTAAGACATGAATCATAAGGCTACAAACTTCTAGAATGATTCTACCCACGCCACAGATTTGTAGAGCTGTATTGCTCTACCGTATTGTACAATGTATTGCTCTACATTCTGTGGGGAGCCAAACTCTTTTCCTTTTGTTGGGATTAATTTGACAGACTATGTCCCCTGGCCATTTTAACCCCATATTACACTTTCATTGAAATCTTTTGTAATGTCTTCAAACATTTATTATGTTTTCTGGGTGAAGAATTATGTACCCCAATTAGGTTGCCTCAAATTGCCTTTATCATTTGGTTAGATTCTTAATTTCTTTCACACTTGACGCTTTTGGTTACGAATGGAAAAAATCCAGTTCAAACTAGAAGTAGCAAAATCCTCTCTCTTTTGATTCTTCTTGCCTAGGTTTGGACTTAATTCTTAGTCTTATTCCACATGGTAGCAATGAGGCTTCAGGCAGCTCCAGGGTCATATGGCAATAACAGCTGGCAGTCTCGAAAAGAGAGACTCTAACTTTCAGCAGCCATAACAAGTCCTCCAGAGAACTCTGATTAGCCATGCTTAGGTCACGTGTCTCCCTCTGGACCAATCACTGTGGCCCAGGGAATGGGGCGTTCTGATTAGACACCCTGGCTCCCAGGGTAGTGCGGGAGGCAGGGCCCCTTGATCCAGACTCAAGAGAATGACGTGGAGTTGGGGAGGGGCAATTCTCTGCAGTAAGGAATGCCAGGCAAAAAAGTGGCAGATGCCCACTACAGTACAGAATATATTCAGATGACTTTATGAGATTCATATATATCAAGTCTTTGGCAGTTCCTGCTGCCAGCTATAAACCTTGTCTGTCCCAAATGGAAAAGCACTTGGCAGCTGATTAACTCGATCCCTTCTTCCTTGGCATAGCACTATTTCATTTTTGAATTACTCAGTTCCAAATCTGTCTTCTACTTTTCCTGGAACTGCTAATACATTACAGTCTTTATCCAAGTCACACAAGGTCTCCTATATTTGTTTTTAGTTTGGAATCATCACCAAGGTTTTCCAGAATTCTATCCTCTTTCCTATAGATACATATTCTCCAGGATAACTCCCGTTTCCCAGCTAAGCCAAATTCCCAGGGATTTGAGTTACTGAAAAGATGTCCCTTAAGGTTCATCCCAATCCATGCAACAAATTAAGTTTCAGTGCATAATCTTACAGTCAACTGCTTTTAAAATGAATCCCGAGTTTTCCCTTTAGGAGGTATCTCCTACTTTTATCTTCCCCTGCCAGAAAATGCAGAGCTGCTTCTAATTTCCTGTCCTCCCAGAATGATAATGATGATGATGATGACAATTATAATAGTAACATGATTAATGTTTATTGGGTAGATTGGTGCTGGCATTGTGCTAGGTATTTAGGTGCATTGTCTCTTTAGGTATTTAGGTGAGGTGCAATATCTTTTAATCCTGACAAGGTACTGTGAGGGAGATGTCAAATCTCAATTTTACCTAGAGGGAAACAGGCTCAAAGTGGTGACTTACCCAAGGTCACACCTCCAGTAAGTGGACTATCTAAGATTTAAAACCAGGTCAGTCCGACACCAAATGCCATGCTCTTTATCCCTGTGGTTAGACACATGGCAATTTCCCCTTATTTCCCTTTTCTTATTCCTCCTTCCCCATCTTACTGATTTTGCTTTCCTTTCCAACCTGCTCCAATTTTTCAATCTTTTCTCCTTCCTCTCTTACACAGGTTCCATTTGCCTCCCCATAACAGGCACTCAATCGACAGTTGATAAAATAGTTGTGATGCCAGTTTATTGAACATCATGCTCCCATAGTGATGGTCATTTGATCCCTTCAACAATCCCTGTAAGGAAAGTCAGTTATTATTCCTATTTCGTGTATAAGAAAATTAAACATAGAAAATGAAAGAATAAGGCTGGACGCAGTGGCTCATGTCTGTAATTCTAGCACTTTGGGAGGCTGATACAGGAGGATCACTTGAGCCCAGGATTTGAGGTTGCTGTGAACTATGATGACACCACTGCACTCTAGCCTATGTGACAGAGTAAGACTCTATCTCAAAAAAGAAAAAAGAAAAAAAACAAGAAAAGAAAGAGAAAGAAAGAAAAGAAAATGAATAACCAGATATCTGGGGTCAACTCTGTTTATGGGAAGAGGGGTTAAAGCCACTGAACAGGTCATGCCCAAATAGACTTTTGAAAACCTGGAAAAAGCAAGTGATTGGTGGTCTCATTTAGAGTAAATGCCCTGAGTCCTTTCCATGGTGGACTCTCTTCCTTTTTATGCTCCTCACACTCTCTGATACAGCCTCACGCCCCAGGCCGTTTCTCCTCGTCTCAGGGCCCTTGCCCTAGCTGTTGTCTCTGCCTGGAACTCTCTTCCCCCAGACACCAATAAGGTACTCTCCCTCACCCCCTCCAGGTCTTTGCCCAGATGTCTCCTTCTTAGTGAGGTCTTCCCTGGCTACCTTTTTAAAACTTATATCACACTTTCTCTAGGACTTCCTTTTCCTATTTTACTGTCTCCTATAGAACTTACAACTTGCTAAGTTAATACCATTATTTTAAATTTCTGACTCTCTGCACTGGAATGTATACTCCATTAGGACAGGAATTCTGCCGGTTTTGTTCACTAGTACATAGTGGAATATTCATGGAATGGATGAATCAATAAATGAAGACTTTTATTCATTCATTTATTCAAGAGACATTAACCACTCCTACCCTTCGTTAGAATACCTCAAGGAGGATGCATGATAAAAGCTCAATGCCAAATAGAAAATAAACATCACAACCAGGCACAGAATATAAAAGAGTAGTATAAAATAGCTGTCTTGATTGCTATACCATTGGAAAAGCCCACTTTGAGACAAGGAAAGATCTGTAAGCCAGGGGGGTCAACCAGGGAAAGATAGGCAAGGAATTCCGGAGAGAGAATCCCTCCCCTCTACTCCAGCCCAAGATGCTGCCTCCTGTTCTCTGAGAAATAAGAAGGCAGGATTGCTTCTGTTATCCTGGGACTCAGGAGCGCAGCCAGCTGTAGTTAAGGACTGAACAATATGCCGTCTCTTTATTTATATGCAACTGATTTACGTTGTTTGGAGTAAATTCCATTAATACACAAGCACTAATATTGGAATACAATCATTTCAACTGCCTGCCGGTGTTTTACATCCAAGCCAGCAGGTGTTTTATGTCTAAGCCAGCAGAGGTAAAGCAGTGCAGAGAAAGGGTAGGTAGCCAAGGCAACAACACTGCTCTCCCCTGAGGCTCCACAGTGTGCCACCTGGCATGCGATGATTTTCAATTCATTTATTTGTTTGTAATTTAAACAAAATCCTGAGTGGGAAATGTTTGTTAAATCTCGGGAAGACCCCCATATTAAGGAAAGGACTGTCGCTACCAATGTCAAATTGGAAAGTAAGTCATTTTTCACTGTCTTGAAGAAGTCATACTGAGCCTTTACAAGCCCTATGCATTACCTTAATAAAAATGTAGTCAGTACAATGCACAACAGTGCACCACGATTAAAGAAGGACCTATGTCTGGAAACTTGACACTGACTCTGTGCACTAGAATTCCTGTAAGGGAGAGTCAGGCAAATCTTCAACCTGAAGGTCAAGGGGCTCAAGGCTCAGCTGGGCCTTGTCAGTTTATTCAATATATGAGCATTTCAAAAAATATTCTTTTCTTTCCAATGACCTATTTTATGTTCATTTTATTGTGATGTAGAGAAATAACTAGCATGTGGCCAGGCGTGGTAGCTCACGCCTGTAATCCTAGCACTCTGGGAGGCAGAGATGGGAGGACTGCTTGAGCTCAGGAGTTCCAGACCAGCCTGAGCAACAGTGAGACCCTGTCTCTATTAAAAAAAAAAAAAAAAAAAAAAAAAAACGAAAAGAAAATAACCAGTGTGTTCTCCAACATATTTGACAAATACCTACTCTTTTAAATATTTTCTCATAAGAAAATTCATTTTAATTTTAACTTTAAAAAACTATGACAATTTTTCAGGCAAATTGGCAAACAAACATTTAGGACTCTTGGAGCAGCCTTTGCGTTGTGGTTGCAAACACATCCATTATCTAGATCTGGGTCAACAAGCTACAGCTCTATGTAGCAAATTCAACTGCCATCTCTTTTTGTAAATAAAGTTTTACTGAAGCACAACCACACTCATTTGTTTACGTATTGTCTATTGTTGGTGGGTATGTTCCCTGCAATGGCAGAATTGAGGAGTTAAGATAGCATACCCCACAAAGCTTGAGATATTTGCCGTCTTGCCCTTTACAAAAAAGTTTGCCAACTCCTAATCTAGTAGATGCAAATTTCCGTTATAAAATCTGTATGTTTATTCTTAAACTTGCCCATTCTTCGAGGATAGCCTGGATAATAGTGTACATAATAAGTTGTTCCAAAATGGCAACTGGTTTTGTGACCATATATTATTTTGTTACCCTTTTCCCCACTATGTTAACTTCTATTAGAAAATGTGATTGATTATGTACCATAGACTTGTGAATCAGTTTAGACAGCACAGCGTGAGAGTCAACGGCATGACCTTGCACACAATGAAGCCCAGTGAAAGTGAAGAGGCTAGTAGGGTGGGGGAGGGGTAAGAACCACCTAAATCTCCTTGAGTGCGTTCGCTGCACAGCTGTGGCGCTGAGAGACAGATTGCCTGGAATGCCATGGCTAGGCTAAGCCAAACAAAAATGAGACCATGAGAAAACTTTTCTAGTGAAAAATATTTTCCCTTACAAATTTGAAATATTTGCCTTTTTATATTATATTCTTTCTTCTTTATTCCATTTGAAATAAAATAGAAACGGCTTCATCCTCTGCGGAATGCATTTTCCCCTTTTAGTTTCTGCAACAAATGAAAATTAATTCCTTCACCTGGGTTACCTGGACAGTTACACAAGCTTATAGTGCACGTTGAAAGAAGTTGGAATGGATTGATTTTTTTCAGTAGATGAAAATATTAAAATTGCTGAACTTAAATTTAATTTTTTTTTAAACTTTCATATAACTGAAGGCCAAGGCACCAAGAAGCCAAGCAGTTTTAAGGCAATACGAAGGCTCTCAGCCTATGGACTGTATTATGTTTCTTTTCCCCATCATGGGCAATGAGATCCCTGCTTGGCCATGACCTGGGAAAAGTCACTTCTATTATACATTTTTGTGGGGTGAGGAGGGGATTGTCTTCACCAGAACTCTCAAGAGTAGTAATTGCTCTGAGCTCTTGAGAGGACTGAAGGAGACTGAACTGAAAGGTTCTGTAAACTGTAAAGCTCCTCTAAGTGGAAAGTGTTGCTATTGTCATCTGCCTTGTCATCAAAACCTCCTAAGAACCTCCAGCAGAGGCCTGACATGAAGGAAGGAAGTGAAAGTAAAATCAAGCATTTTTGTTGCTGTTTAAAAGCCACCCTAGGAACAAGCATTGCAGGGTAAAGAGTTGCAATGAAATGAAGCTTTCAGTTTTCTGTGGCTTTCAAGATTCAAAGTAGCCCAAGGGCTACCTTTTTGTCTTTCTTCACGTAGCAGTGCTTTCACCCCAGTAGGCATGAGATAAAATCCTGCTGTGCACATAGAAACCAGCCTGTACACATTTGTCAAGACAAAGTGCCAAAGTGCCTGAGCCACTTCCTTGTTTTTTTTTTAATATGGTATGTTAAAAAGTGAAGAAATGCCAAAATAAGGTTACAAACACTGGTGCACTTTTTAGTGTTTATGTTTAGAAATCAGTTTTAACACATGCATTTAAATAAGTGCAACGTAATTATTTTGCTTTCCAAAAGATTTACAACATGAATAGGCAATGTTTCTGCAGGCTGCACTACAGGCAGTGGGACCCAAGTTTAAGGTTGTGTAAGGCTGTGGTCCCCAACCCCTGGGCGGAGGACCAGTATTGGTCCGTGGCCAGTTAGGAACCAGGCCACACAGCAGGAGGTGAGCCATGGTAAGCGAAGTTTCATCTGTATTTACAGCCACTCCCCATTGCTCACATCACTGCATAAGCTCCACCTCCTGTCACATCAGCGGCTGCATTAGATTCTTGCAGCAGAGCTAATCCTACTGTAAACTGCGCATGCGAGGGACCTAGGTTACGCACTCCCTATGAGAATCCAATGCCCGATGATCTGCGGTGCAGCTGAGGTTGTGACACCAGCGCTGGCGAGCAGCTGCGAATACAGATTATCATTAGCAGCGAGGTTTGACTGCACAATAAATGGAATGCGCTTGAATCATCCCGAAACCACCCCCTCCCCTGTCTGTGGAAAAATTGTCTTCCATGAAATCGGTCCGTGATGCCAGAAAGTTTGGGGACCACTGGTATAAGGGATGACTCCTTCGGATCCAATGAGTGAATGTTATTGCACATATGATCTCATTTGGGGATGATGTCGAATGTCTATGTCTGAGACCTTCTCTTAACTGGAGGACCAGGCTAAAAGGCTTTCCTGCCCTTCCTCTCCCAGCTCCGCACCCCTGCTCTCCCTCCCCGCTGCAGAGACCAGACTAGTAGCATGCAGTTATGACTGTGTGGGGAGGTGGGGAGGAGAAAAACGATCCATATTTTTCAAGTGCCTACTATGTGCAGAGGTAAGAAGATAGTGCTATGGTTAAACTCTTATTCAGAGTTTGAATCCCGGTGGTGTTATTCCCTGCTTGCATTATAGAACTTCTCTAAGCCTCAGTTTTCTCATGAGTAACCTCATTTGTAAGGTACCTCGCTGGTTGTTAGGAGGATTAAGTGACTTATACATACAAAGTTATCAGAACGGTGCCACCTTGTGCAGTCAACAAGTGATACACAAGTTCTTACCCTCAGGGAGCTTAAATTCCAGCTCCCTCGCTGCATTTTGCTCCAATTCTCCCCTCTGCAAGCTGATCTATCTCAAATAACTACCTTGCAATATCTAAGGATATTTTGTAAAACATGAGTAAATGTAATTCCACTAATGAGGACAGAAAAGAAGACCAACTGTATTAAGGAAACTCTTCTTAAAACCTCATTAATCAGCCATTCGACAAGCAATAATTTATGTTAGACACTGTCTAGGGGCTGCTAATATTGTAGGGAACAAACCAGATATGGTTTTGCACTCATTATTAGGAAAGATAGTAGATACCTAAATTGCTTTACATAACTAAACACTTTGTTGAAGTATGAAGTACATACAGAAGGTACACAAATAATAAGTAAACAGCTCAATTAACTTTCACAAAATGAATGTACACATATAATTAGTACCCAGGTCACTAATCAGAATCTCACCAGCAGTGCAGATACCCTCTTCTATTCACAACCACCTCCATGGGTAAATGCTATTCTGACTTCTAAACTACAGATTACTTTTGTCTATTTTTAAACTTAATAAAAAAGCAATCATGGCATGTGCTCTTTTTTGACTGGCTTTTTTTACTCAACATTTTGTTTGTGTGTTTCATTCTTTTTTGTGGGGAGCTGTAGTTTATTTATTCTCATTCCTGTATATTATTCCACTGTATGAATATACCATAGTTTTTTTATCCATTCTTTTGTTGATGGACATTTGGGTTGTTTCTGGTTTGGAAATATTACAAATAATGCAATGTTAATGTTAATGCTGTTAACATTCTTATTCATGCCATTTGTTAGATATATACATGCATTTCATTTGGATATATACTGAGGAATGGAATTGCTGAGTATAAGGTATGGGTATATTCGTTTTTTGTAGATACAGTCAAACAGTTTTCCAAAGTAGTTGTAACTATTTATGTTCTGGTCAGCAGAGTAAAGAGTTTCGATTACCTTACATTGTCTGTCTTTTCCATTTTAGCCATTTTGGAGGGTATGTTGCGATTTCTGCATTACGATTTTTTAAAAGTGAGACAGGATCTTGCTATGTTGCCCAGGCTGGACTTGAAATCCTGGACTCAAGAGATCTCCTCACCTCAGCCTCTTAAGTAGCTGGGAAACAGGAAAGTGCATTTTGATTATAACCTGTGTTTCTTTAATGACTAATGAAATCTAGTGCCTTTTCATATGTTTATTTTCTCTTTGGCTTTCTTGTCTTATGGAGTATCTCTTCTGACATTTGCCTATTTTTCTATTGAGTTCTCTTCCTTTTTCTTATTGATTTGAAGGAGTGGGTTATGTATTTCAGATAGGAGTCCTTTGTCAGATGTGTGTACTGAAAATCTCTTCTCCCAGTCTATGGCTTACCTTTTTATTCTCTTAATGATTTTGAAGAACTGAAGTTCTAAGTTTTAATGTAGTCCAATCGATCAATATTTCTCTCCTTTACGATTATTGCTTTTTGCATCTTAAGAGATCTTTGCCTGAGGCAATTCTTGAGGCAGCCAGTGCATGGCTGGGAAATTGTTGCACGTTGTGTTGCATAGAGTAGTCAGGGTTAGCTAAAGGTGACCTCAAGAAACACAAAGGCAAGATGTCTGCTTATGCCTTCTCTGTGAAGACACTCCTGCGAGGAACACACCAAAAAAGTCCAGAGGCCCCTATAAGCTGCAATTTGCAAGAGTGCTCTGAGAGGTGGAATACAATGTGTGGGAAAGAGAAATACAAAACTGATGAAATGTCAAGGTATGCTATGAGCAGGAAATGAAGGACTATAGACCAGCTAAAGGAGGCAA
>RJWJ010041262.1:0-13589 GCA_004363605.1 Indri indri | reverse complement strand
GAGATGTAAATTTTTCTAAAGGCCTGTTGCCAGTTTCATAACCCTGAAATGTCTTTCTCAAGGACCTGGAAACCACACTTTGAAGTGTAATCATGGAAGAAGTTAGTGCCCATGTCTTTGCAGGAGGGTAGGAGCCTAAATTAGGTGGGCCCCTTGCTCCAAGTTGTAAAGTAACTCTTGCCACAAAGATGTGAAGAAGTTTGCTCTTCCTCTGAATCAAGCCCATGAGCACACAGAGAAGGCCTAGAATGCCCTGCTTCCAACTCCAGCTCTTAACAAGTCTCAGCCCTTAGAGTTCAGCTCAGACTGAGTTGTAGCCTCTCTCCGCTATCGCAATAGCCTTGAATAAAGCATTCCTTGCCGGTTTAATTTATTCAGTGAAATTTTTGCTTTGACACTATGCAACTTACTTCAAGATTGTTTGGAAAGAAATCTTATTTATCATTCTCCTTAGAGATAATTTAAGTCTTAATTAGATGTTTTTTATAAGATGTTTCACATGGAGACCTTTCCAAACAACAGCAACAAAAAGATTTAAAATTTACTTTCTAGATTCTTAAAGATTTTGCAAAAAAAAAAAAATTGTCTTTGTAGTTTCAATTGCTCATATATGCAAATAGTTTTACAATTATGTAGCCTTTGTTGCTGTTGCCCTGGTGACTGCTTTTGGCTCTGATTATCATTCTATATTCATATCCTCTCATCTCAGACTCTGGAATCTGTTGCTACCATGCCTTATGGTATTTACCTTTGGTGTGTATTTCGTTTTTCTAAAATGCCTTTACCTAAGTAAATATATTTTTTTTACATGAAGACTTCCTTTATTTTGTAAAACATTTTCTCATGGCATTATTGATACCCCCTAGCTCTTTGAATTCTTTTGGGATTTTAAAGGTACCTACTTTTGTTACCAACCACGAGCGCCTCCCTTTGTTATGAATATACTTCTATTTAAGAGAAATGGATTATTGGAGCCAGACAAGAGGCCAGATGTTATTCATTTTGTCTATGTTGAAGAATTAGAAGAAACAAATATTTGTAAGACTGACAAAGCCAATGAACAGGAAAAGAATACAATATAAATGTTTTGAGGATATTATTATTAATAAGTGAATGCTATCCTGAGGCTTATTTTTTATCAAGTCTATTCACATCAACTGGAAGTCAAACATTTCAGTAAAGCAAACTGTAGCTTTATTTACTTGTGGCGTCTTATTTGGATTTTAGTATGTTTAAGTGTAGCAACAAGTACCAAAATATTGCTGCTATTCATTAATCTTTTCTATTATTATTGAAAGATGTTCTTATCTGGTCTGAAGGAAGATATGATAAATTGTGACAGTATTTAAAGACAGAAACTAAAATATGACATGAGGAAGTGATGAGATAGAGGTGTACTTATAAAATAGAGGTATATTTTCAGTTACATAACAAATTAAGCTCATTAATTTCTAACCACATAATATATGTTACATGTTACATTAGCTGTTCTGTTTTTTTCTATGCTGTAATTGCAGTCTCCAAAATAGAGAACTAATGTAACTATTCACCACCACATATGAGCATAGACAAAAAGTAGTATTTGATTGGACATAAAATACTGTTTTTAGGGACTTATTTTAAATGTAATTATGAATATGGGCCCCTAGGAAGGATAAGCTTTCTTTCTACTCCTTCTGGTAAAATTGAGATGTCTCAGATGAGAGTCTCTTAGATCTACTGATCTAACATGGCTCTCAAGTGGGCTGCAGCAGAGATTGTCTAAATGCTCCTCGATGCTCTTGTTGTTAAGTGAGGTCCGTGTGACTGAGTTCTGGCCAATGTGGGGAAGTGATGGGTTTTACCTCCAGCACTGGCATAAGACCCCTATCTGTTCACCAATTCCTTCTCTTCCCTTTCTTCAGCAACCAGGAGGCATACATGTCAAAGGTGGTGGCTACACAAGTTGGAATATGTTTAAATTTCTGGTTTATTTTGAAGGAAAATTGCCTAGAGGCTACCCCAAATTCACTGGGTTTTAAATGACAGTGAGAAATAAACCTCTAAACTAAACATTAAGCTACTGAAATTACTGGAGTGTGTTGAAGTAGCTAGATTTATCACCCTGACTAAAAGGAAAGTTTTGACATATGTTTAAACATTCAGAAGCTCCTATAACAGGATGCTTTTTCTGTCCTATTGATTTCCCATTTCCATTTTTTGAAAAGAAATAAATACAAAACAAGCAAGCCACTGGCTTGCATGTTCTTTGATTTAACCACACCTATCTTTCCCTTTTCCCCTTTCCTAGGAGAACCTAGTGAGAGAATTATGCCTGTTTATCTAATTCCGTGAACCCAACCCTGGATCACTTCTGAAAGACTGTCGAATGAGCTCTCTGTGGACACTCAGTGTCATACTTGAGTAGGGCACTATGTGGAGCTTGGTTTGCGGCCTTCAGGGGAGCTGTTGGGTGTCAGTAGTCGTGCTCAGCCTCATTAGACAAGGCTCACAGTACTTGCCAGGGCATCCAGCCTTCTCTCACTGAGACTGAGCAGAGCCTCTGATCCCCATGGCTCTTCTGGAGCCCACCGTCTCAAGAGCACCATGCAGTTTGGATTTTTTTTTCAGGGAACATCCCTTTATGTATCTGCCTTGGCACATTCTGGGGTCCTGCCAGAGAACTTGCATTATCCTCAGGGATCTGTTAGGTTGGAGCATGAAAACACCAGGGCTGGGACCTATTATCTATACCTGACCTCGTATGTTGGCTAGTAAGATTACTCACAGAAGAGAATGACCTCTAAAACCAGGCCAGCTGCACATTCTATCTTAATAGGAGATTAAAAGTCACTATATGATCTAAAAATATAAAGCAGACATTTTATTATTATTTAGCTAAATATTGAATACTTCCCCATTTTAAAATAATTTTTGGAGAAAGGATTACGAGGCCTATGTAAAACTAGGAAATGTGCTAGCACAATGTAAGAAAGCATTCATGTGCTTTGCAGAGAAAATTTTTGAGTGGCTTTAATTTCAATTTATATGGGTTTTACAAATGTGTAAAATTAGGCTGAAGTAAAAATAAAAAAAACATTACTTTCCCCTTGGGCCTTGAGAGGGTCACTTTCATGTTCAGCATGTCTACAGATAAAGGTCTAAATGCCAAAAGCTAGGACATTAAGGGAAAGAAATGGAATAATAGCTAGAACATGCTTTATGGCTCAGAATCCATTTCCTTGGAAGTGGGATTATTTGAGTCCTTTTGAACTGAAAGAGCTAGTGGTTATAATGGAGGAGGAGGGATGAGGAAGGACGAGGATGAGGAGGGGGCAGATAGGGAACCTTGGGGGATGGTGTTCTCAGTGCTGAGGAGAGAAGTGGGTTAACTCACAAATGATACACATGGTAGAATATGTGTGCAGGTTGATTAACAGAGATGGGTGGGTATCCAGGATTTAGGAGGAAGAGCTCTTCTTTTCTAAATGAAGATAATGGGATAATCTTCCTTAGCAGACACAGTGACACTATTAGAGTAGGTCACCGAAGGAAAGAGAGCATAGCTGTGGAGCCCTTGGAGCTATTTCCCCTTATTTTCCTACTTCTATGCCACTTCCACGATCACTGATCGCCTCCACTGAAAGCGTGACGAAAGAAAATGTGGAAGCGATTTTCAAATCATCAGCTATAGGTTTTTGTTTAGTAGAAGCTCTAGAGAACTCCTTAATGAAAAAATAAGAGTTGCAATACCTGGCCCAAATTGGGTTTGGAAGTTGTCAATGGATTTTGACAATTTACAGTATTTTTCTATTATTATTGGACTGAGTTAAGAGTTACTTCATCTGTTTATAAATTGACCTAAATACCAGATAAAGGCTAATGTATTTTCTGAGGCTTTTGTTGTGTGAATTATCGGTCTTTTAACATTTTTGTTAACATACATAAAAATTCTTTAATAAAGAAAAAAATGTTGATCTGAACATTTACAAAATAGTTGTGAACTCCAAGGGATAAGTTGATATTTGATAAATTCTTGAGAAAATGTATACCTGCAAATGGGGCTCACAGTGACTATCATTATATATTTATGATTTATGTTAAATTTTAGAGTTTTACTACAAAAGCAGCAAGTAATTCCTGTGTTACAAGGATATTAATTGTATTGTTAATATTCCCAGGCATTTTTTTTTATTTCCACCCTAGAATGTTAAGTGCTTAACACTTAATCCTGTAGATAAAAGTTGTAATTGTCTAAAGGAAAGTCGAAACCCATTCCTTTTTTTTTTTTTTTGCATTAAATCAAACACTAAAGCAAGTGATGTTTAAAAACAAACCATCTCTCAGTTAATTCATTAAACAAATAAAAGCATTCGATCCCCACCTATATTACAAATAATGAAGTTATTCTAAATTGCTGTGCTATCAAAGAAATGACTTTAAAAGAGTCTGTCCTATAAATTACGGCAATTACAAATCTTTAACGGTTGACTTATTTTTCATTGCAGGAAAACTCTCTCTGGCTCCAAGTATTCTGTTAAAGCAGATAATATTTGTCTCACTGCACATGGATTTCAAGGAATGTGGATATGGGCAGACAAGTAAGTTGAAATTTTGTGAGAAGAAATGGGAATTGTTATTAACTGAGAGAGTAAATGTACAAGAGAACTTTGAGATTTTGCTACTTGTCAAAAACTGCAGACTGTCAAACAGCAATCGTTCTTAGTTTATATGATTATTAATAATTAAAATATTTTGACGGAAGTGTATTAGCAATCTTTGTCTTGTGCACTTAAAATAACTATTTTTTATCAAATATAAGTACAAGTTTAATGTAGTTTTAGGTTGTAGATTCAATGTGTAGTCTAATTTTTAATGGAGTATAAATCTTATGCCAATATTTCAAGTCTGTTGGTTTCTACAAAATTTATGTAATTTGTGTGTAAGTTTTCTGTACTATTTCTTCATGTAGAGGATTTTTCAAAAATTTCACTCTTTCTCGTGAATTTGTTTCCATTGATTATTTAAAAGAAGTGATACTCTTTTAATAAAGTGATAAGACTTTAGTCACTTTAGAATTTTTTCATGGTTCATAGCAAGAAAACCTAAAAATGACTGTATCTTCTAGAAAAAAACATACAAACAATTAATATATGTATACAGTGTCGATGTGTAATTTCAAAATTTATTTTCAAGTTCACTGCATGATCTCAAATTACTGTAATTTGTCCACTTTGATCATGCACAAATTTTTTATCTGGCAGGATTTTTATTCTGTTTATAATAAAACATTTTCATCTATCATACATAAATTGTTTAAACATTGTATCAATATTTAAAAATTGAAACAAATTAATCTTGCTACAATCTTAACAAATGTAATTTCTGGAAAGGAAAAGAGTTTATTTTATTTCAAGAAAAACCCATTAGAACTGGAAATAATACTACAAGCTTATAAAACTAAATTATAAAATTTAGTTATAAATAATTTTTGAATTATTTCATAATTTCTACATATATATGAGTAATTATCTTGATTTTAGGAACTATAGTTTATACTGCCTTTTGTCCCCTACATTGCCCAGAAAAGATACTTAAGAATGACTGGCTTGCTTGACTGGATGTTTGGTTCAATATTTTGATTAAAGATAATTTCAGGACTTAACTATTTTTAAATATTAATTTTTAAAGAGGATAACTTAATGGTCTTTGGATGTAAACAGATCTGTCTAAAAATCCAAGTTTCAGCATATTAATATTATGCTATTTTTGCTAATAATGTAGTCCTTACATCCTAACCCTATGTTATCATGATTAAATAGAATAATACATTTGAGATGGTTAGAACAGTGCCTGGGCCATAGTATGTGATCAAAAATTGTTACTTATTACTATTACTTAACTTCTTTATCCCTTTTTTTATTTTTTAAGGGTTAGAAAATAACCTTTCTACTATAAGGTTATTTTGAAGATTAAAACGTGTGCAAGGCACTTAGGGATTTTAATAAATAGTAGGCATTTCATAAATAGGTAAATGATAATAGAAGGATCTTGTTATGAAGAAAGCATTGTCATTTATGCTTACCATGATTTTTAAAATTATTGTATTCTTAATCGTGTACACTAAACTGATACAAAACTAACAATCAAGAAGTGTTTCATTTGTTCTTTACATCATTTTAGTAGAATTAATGCCTTTCTTAATACTTTTCTCCAGTTTACATCTATCTTCCAGGGATTAGAAGAGAATAGAAATAAGAGCGGCAATCATTATGAATTTTCTAGAGACATCCATTTTATTACAGATAAAAGCAGCAAATATATAGTATCAACAGATTTTAATAATCAAAAATATTTACTTTTGAACTTAGATAATAAACAGATGAGAGAAAAACCTATTCATAATTTTCAATCAACTGAGAAAGATGTGAGAAAAGAAGCTCACACTGAGAATGTAATGACGGATTTATCAAATGCTTATGCTTCAGGTATGAACGTCATTACCAAGTGTAATTCCTTTATTCTTTTTAATAAATGAGTGGCCTGTGATCTACATGTTTACTGTAGCAATTACTGTTTTCTTTAAGATCTGATCCTTTAACTTACTTTCAGAAGTAAAATGAACAGATTGTTTTGTGGCAGTACTATCAAATAAAGTTCATCTCTAGGAGATCTTGAAGGGACACCTGCTCCAGTGACATTAATCTAAAATGGTTGATTTTGGGTGAAAATTGTTATACGATGGAACATTGAATGAAGATTATGAATAGAATTTGGGCAAATGCTACTTTACTTGCTGTTTGTCGTGGCCCTTTAATATCTTTAGTTTCTAATGATGAAAACTCTATCCCTTGGAGATTTTCTTTGGCACTCCCCTGACCTTGCCGTTAATCTCTTTTCTCTCTAGATTTGTTGCCATCCAAGGAGGGCAAAGATTTAACAAGATGTTTTCTGCTACAAATAGTAGATATTCTTTTGCATTATATCAAAAAAACCTTTGATGTTAAGAGTAAAATATTGGACTTTCCTCATCCTCATCAACTCCTTGAAGGTTTGGATGGGTTTAACTTAGAACTGTCTGACCTCCCTGAATCTCTGGAACAATTACTTGTTGATTGCACAGATACCTTAAAATATGGTGTTAAAACAGGTGATTTTTTTTCAAATTGATGCTCCTAAATTATAGACTGACTGAATAGCTTTGAGTTTACATTTGTGTTGAAAAATGATCACAATTTTATTCATTCTTATTTAAAACACCTGCTTAGTTTATTTTCAAACTGGTATTGTCATTTATAAATTGCCTATTAATTAAGACAAGAAAGTAAATAAAATGATTTTTGTTTGGAGAATTACATCCTAATGGAAACTAAATGTATAATTTTTATTTATCATTCTTTTCATTTACCGATTTCTTTTTATCATATTCAGAATTGATGCTCAATTGATTATCTTTCTTAACCAATAAAATATATAGCATCAAAATTATCAGATAGATATATAGATATATATATCCTATATTTCTTAAATTGTTTTCTGATTAAATTAACTTTACTATAACTTTATTCTTAACCATTTAAAGTGATACTTTAAGGAGTCAGCCATATTTATATAGGCTCTATGGACTCCTTTTCCTAAAATCTTATACTATTAATAAACAGTGTATTGGAACAAACATTGTCTTTGAAAAGAGACAAAATTTGGGTCCAAGTACATTGTCCCATCCTGGACTTATTCATTTCTTATTATGTGATCAGGGAAAATATTTATGTATAGCTTTAATAATTATAAATTATTTGTATGTGATACCTTATATTTCATAGAATTCAAATAAATGGGCATTGTTGTAATAACATTTTTACATACCAGTACTTTAAACACCACAATATTTTATCTTCAGATCAAACTGATTTGCCACATTAATGCACCAAGATGATTTACATTTAAAAATGCTTATTGCTGCATTAATTTTAATAACAAAAAAGAAAGGATCCTTGTTTTTACATTTATCTTAAATAAACTACGAATATCTTTTGAAACAAATACTATGCAATGTTACAATTTAAAGTTCTAGGGAAGTCCTGGGGAATTTTTCATAGGATATTGATCTTTGTGCAAAGGTATACCACAAAATAATATGCTCAATATTATTTCAATTTTATTTAATTATATTTTAATTTTATGTGTATATGTATATATGGTCAGACATATATACAGGTGTCTCTAATTACCTATTTATAATGACCACTTTTGTAAGATATCTTTGATTCACTTTAAAATATCTTTCTAAATATCATTTGTAGAATGTATTTATTATAAATAGGTAGCTGGATAGATAAGTAGGATTCTATACATGCATAGAAAATCACTGTTCTGTATGTACTGTTTTGTATTCTATGCATTCCTATAACATATTTCTAATTAGAACACCATTTTTAAATAAAAATATAAAAGTCTTGTAAGAGTCAAAAAATATTTGAAGGCTCAAATTCAGTCGTATAAAGTAAATGTGAAATTAAAATAAATTTCGATTAGAAATAAAAATAGCAAAGGGTAGTTCTGAAAAAATAGTGGGGCAGTTGAGTGGCACCTCTGACAGGCGTAAATAAAGTTCTTTCTCCGTCCTTAATCTAGCACTGCAAATGTAGATTGAATCTGTAAGGACCCACCTTCCACTTTTCCATCTCCGCACATCTCAAGTGCAGAGCGAAAAAACAAAGATGCCGAGAAAGTGAAAAGAAATAACAGAAAGGAACACTTTGCTAGCACAGCCCACAACTTCCAGACATCAATTTCATCCAGTTTAATAAACATTTATTGAACACCTATTTGTTAAGAAACCATGTAGGTGCTTTGGGAAAGGGAGTGTTGAAACGTGTATAACATAAAAGTGGGGAAAAAAGAGGAACTCACAAAGAGCTATGGTGCAAGTCATCTGGAAACTATGTCATATAACAGTGAAAAGAACAATCTATTTGGGGGCTTATGAGAGGGGGAAGATTAATTTAAACTGAGTTGAATATAGATTATTCAATTTGGCAACTAATGCTCAAAGATTCTTGATTAATGCAAATATTCAAAAATCATTGTGAAAGGGATTGAGTATTATATACAAAAATGTATAAACAGCTTTTCAGTGAAAATTATTTAATCTTTTAGGTGGCTTGTCCCCCACTTACCTGACTGGTCCATTGAGATAGTTTTATATGCCCCCATCCCCAACCTTCCGACTTTAGACCGGGGCCTATCCTGATTTTTGAGCACATTGAGCTCTTTTTCATCTTGCTCCTTCTCCACCTCTTTCTGTCTGGCAATGCTTAATTTTAGATCTTACCTTGAACATCACGTCCTCCAAAAGACCCTCTCTAGAGATTGCCTCTGCCCACTCTCTTGGCTGCCTTCAATCCCCTAGGAACAAACTTATAACACCCACTGTGTTCCTTTGTAGCACTTTTGACAATTGTAATTCAATTTGTGTCATCATTTGTTTTATGTGTTTCTTCTACAAGTTTGTAAGATCCACATGGTAGCAACTATGCACATGTGGTTTACCACTGTATCTCCAATACTTAGGACTGTGCCTGTATATGGCAGTTGTTCAATAATGTTTACTGAATGACACAGTTTGTTTAAGTTTGCTTGATTCATGAGTATCTGTTAACTGAGAAACTGCTATCAAATTTAACCATTTCTTAGCTCTGTTTTTATTTTGTCCCATTAGCAATTTTGTCTTTGTTTCTAGGACATCCTCGCTATTTTAACCAGCTGTCCAGTGGGCTAGATATAATTGGACTTGCAGGGGAATGGTTGACAGCCACTGCAAATACCAACATGTGAGTATCCTTCTGCACCTGAGAAATTTGAGAATATTAGACACATGTCAGCAAGAGTAAAGATGTAGATTGTGGAAGTTACATTTTGCTGGATATGATGCTTGCTGTATTAAAACCAAATAGTTGACATCCTGGGAGAAATGCTAAGAAGCTGCTACATGTTCCCCGTGTGACATGTTTGAGGTTCACCTGGTCCTCTGGACATTCTCTGTCTGGAAACTTTCAGGACCCGAATTGCCTGGTACCGGGTAAAGCTCAGTGGATTAGCTTGAGTCATTACTGGGGCTAGGGTAGTCTAGGCTTGGAATTGTTTCAACACTACTTGAAACAGCTCACAGCACATAGTAGTCTAAAATGCACATATACACGTATGAAAACTTTCCTAAATATAAATTAGAACCTCAATCTTATTGAAGATGAAAAAAAAACCTTTAAAGAAAAGCTAAATTCAACTCCAACATGATTCTTTTAAAATACTAACCTTTGCCATAGCAAAACTTGTGGCCATAAGAAAATTAGATATCCTGTTGCAGTGTTTTGAGGCAAAGTTAATTTTAGAGCAGTGTTTTAAGGTTGAAAGGGATAGGGAAATGATTGGCTACTAAACTGAAAGGAATAGTCTGTGTCAGTTGTTAATGTAATTTAACTAGGAATCAGAAGAGAGAGCTGGTAAAACTTTAGACTTTAAAACCAAGAACTAAACATTTATGAGAAGAGACTGCTTTGCTATGTGGTAAATTGGAGGTTTATTTTAACTGTTTAGCTATCATTAAGATTTTGATGATGCACAGTTCACAGTAGTAATTAGTATTTTATAGATACGAAATGCAAATAAAAATGGCCTACACAGCTTATTGCTATTTTAATAGCAATGGGCACTTGGTACCCTGGGATGTATACCCCCCATAAATGACCTGTCCTCAGAACAGTTCATCTGCAGGGAGGAAGGGGAAATACTTTATCCTTAACCAGGTCTTCTAGGGCTAAAGGATTGCACTATGGAACATTCACATCCCCAACCTAATGTTTGGGCATTCTTGGAACTCCTGGTAGATTCCCTGGCTTGTCATGGTTCAGATAAAAGGGAAGCTTCTGGATGGGAGGTCAGTGACTACTGTCACGAGGGGAGGCAATCCACTGTTAGCTCAGGACCATATCTACACGGTCACCCCTGTGGCCACAGGGGTGGTGGCTGGGTCTGATTAATGTCCAATGGCCGTAGCAACAGAACAAGCTGAGAGTATCTGAAGTGGCACAGGAGTGGTGGCTGGTATCGATACCTATGTATAAGAACTCGTAAAGGACAAATAAAAGGCTTTCTAGAGAAAAACTGAACCCATCTTTTGATTTCAGAACCCATTGTAAATATTTCATTGTTTATTGTACATAGTACGCACAGAGGAAAGCTCATGCCTTTTAAATTCCAGCTTCTTTTTTTCCAAGGGGCTGACTCTAATCTCAAAGCACCACTCGGACGAGAGTCCCCAGCATGATCCTCTCTGAATTCTTTCATGGGTCCTGCATTGTTCTTGTCTTGTGCCATCTTCATGCTTCACAGTTGTTATTGAAAACATAATAGTTCTTAGTCCATTTTTGATGTGTTTGTTCAAAGTACAATCTTTAAATAGAGGATGTTTATCAATTTCTAGAAAAGGCTTTTTTTCTGCTTCTTTTATATTCTGCAAAATATTATTATTATATTATATTACATATTATAGCTCTCTGTCTCTCCAACTTGCCCATTGGGTAATATGTCTGTTTGCGTCTACATGTACACACATAGACACATATATGTATACATAATTTAGTGAATCATATATATATTTGCACATTTATATGTGTGCATATATATATTTATATATACACACACATATATTTTTTTTCTTGATAACTGGGTATTTTCTTACCCTAGCAGTATTATGTGTATGATGAAGGGATGGGAATTGCTTTCAAAATTCCTGTAGGTGGAAAAAAAAATTCCCAGCTACTGCACAACACAATGGAAGCTATCATACTTTCTTTGTAGAACTAATATACTAAATTTGGAACAGGCAATTTAGAACACATAAAATGTAATCATTTCTTGCACAGTCTACTATAGAATTTAAAAAGTGTGTCATCTTATTTAGCACATGATTTCATTTTTCCTGTTCTATGTAATATAATTCACCGTTGAATTTCTCTGTATGTATTGCAGGTTTACATATGAAATAGCCCCAGTATTTACTGTCATGGAGACAATTCTTCTCAAGAAAATGTATGGAATTATTGGCTGGAGAGAAACAGAGGCAGATGGAATATTTTCACCTGGTAGGAAAAAATAATTTTCTATTAGCTAAATAAAATACCTATTAGAAGACATTGAAAATGTATTTCAGCTCATACTGTTATTTTTGAGAGATAAGCCATTGTGTTGGTTATAACTGCAGACAAAGCTTCCAGAAATCTAAAAGTGGAAATTGTGTTGATCTTTTTCTCAGCAATTTCAGGGAAGGATATTTTAAAATAACATCAGTGATTTAGCAACACTTTAGTTTCAGGAAGCTCTCAAATTGTCATGATTTTGAATGGTTGGAATTAGATTAATAATCACTATTTCTTTCTCACAGGTGGGAGTATATCAAACCTCTACGGTATATTAGTAGCCCGTTATAAGCGATATCCAGAGATAAAAACAAAAGGCATGACCGCACTTCCATGCATTGTATTATTTGTTTCTGAACAAGTAAGTATCAAGTCTAGGTTTTTCCAACTTTTAAGGTCACCTGATAAAATAAAGACTCAGAATATCATGCTTACATTAAATGTATTCACATAATCTGAGTCTGGATCTGAATATTAATATTATAAAGGAAGAAAACGACTTTCCAAAAAATATATAGGCTGTAGAGATAAGCAGTGAAAATAGTTCAAATTTAGGATTAAAATTTAATTTCAACCTATGAGAAACTAACAGGAAAAAAATGTGATTATAAATATAAAAAACTATACTCTCTTCACCAAAAAAATAAGTTGTAAAAAGTTCAAAGATTTAGTGGTGCTTTTTAACATTGAATAAAGGGAACAAGAATGTGATTAATGTTTTATCTTCCCAGTTAAGACCAAAGGAATTAGTTGAAAAGAAAACTTAATTGTTATGGACTAGGTCCTCAGCCACGTGTTTCTGATATTGACAATACATCCACTGATATCTCCTTTAGTTTAAATGTTCCTTACACTCTTGTGCATAGCATTGAAACTTCTTTTTAAAAACTCAATTATGAGCCAGGTGTGGGGGTTCACGCCTGTCACCTCAGCACTTTGGGAGGCCAAGGCGGGAGGATCTCTTGAGGCCAGGAGTTTGAGACCAGCCTGAGCAACATAATGAGACCCCCCATCGCTACAAAAAATAGAAAAATTAGCCAAGCATGGGTGATGCGCGCCTGTAGTCCCAGCAACTTGAGAGACTGAGGTGAGGAGGATTGCTTGAGCCAGGTGTTTGAGCTTTCAGTGAGCTGTAATGACTCCACTGCACTGTAGCCCAGGCAACAGAGTGAGACCCAGTTTCAAACAAAAAAACAGTCAATTTATACCTCTAATAAATCTGATCACTTTCTTTTTATCTACTATGGCAGCATTTATAATCTTAAAATGTAATAGTAGTCTCGGTTTGAGAACTCTATCTAAAACTACCTAGAAACAGAGGAGTTTTATGGAAATGTCTCTGTTTTTGCACTGCCCTTCCATTGACAAACTCAAATTGTTATTATATAGCTTTGCAGTAAGTCCTCATTAAAC
>RJWJ010041261.1:0-13588 GCA_004363605.1 Indri indri | reverse complement strand
AAAGGAAAAGAGAGGAAGAAAGATGGGGCAAAAGGAAGCAGTCAAACTGCAATGCTAGCCCAAATGTGCCTTGGCCAACTCGGTGAGGAACTCTGGTTCAAGCATCCCACCTGAGTGTCCTGCAATGGGCTGACATAGGTGGGCCTTTGTACCCTCACCTTGCTCAGTCACGTTGCCCTAGGAAGGGTGTGACTTCCTGCAAAGAGGCTTGAAAGCTCCAGGAAGGAACTGAGCAGGAGGCAGCAAATTCCTCCATCAAAGGGGTATCTGGATAGCATGTCTCTGTGTCTATCACACAAATAACCTCATGGTTTCTGTAACAGGCGGCACAAAATGGACTATTAAATGGTTTCTTTTGGTGCCATTTTTTATTGTATTATCCAATGGATGAGGGAAATGTGACATTGAACTGGGATAAAGAACTCAATCCTGGATTCTTTGCAATAAGAAGATTGTGCTCTGCATATTGCCTTATTTTTTCCTAAAAGAATTGGGCAAGTTTACTATGATTTTGTGTCAAAAGACCAATGACTGCTCCAATCATCCTTTCTGATGTTTATTTCTTTCCATCGCAAAGGTCAAGCATGCCAAATTTACTTTTCCATATTTTTTTACTTACTTACAGCTTTAAACCTTCCGTATTTGTTGAATACTCAATCCTTCTCTTGGTTGAATCAGTTCTCTATATCTTACATATTTACTTATCTCAAAACTAGCATATAGTCTTTGCTCAATTGATTTCTATTTCTATTACAAGTTTAGCCAGTAAGAATATTGATTTAAAATAGCTAGTGTGCTCTCTCTAAATACTTTTTATATTGTAATGGTCTCTTTATCTTTTGTGTATCTACTACAGTTTTTTTTCTTTGTGGTTGTCATGAGCCTTCCATGAAGTATGATATGGTTTTAACAGTCTATTTTAAGCTGGTAACAATTTAACTTTGACCATACACAAAAACTCTACACTTTAGCTTCTCCTCCTCCCACATTTTATGTATTTGATGTCACAATTTACATCTTTTAGCTATTTTGTATTCATTAACAAATTATTGTAGCTATACTTATTTTTAATACTTTTTCTTTTAACTTTTATTCTAGAGTTAACAGTAATTTATGTATCACCATTACAATATCAGAATATTCTGAACTTGACTATATTCTTACCTTTTCAGTGAGTTTTACACTTTCATATGCTCTTATGTTGTTAGTGTTCTTTCATTTCTACTTGAAGAACTCCCATCAGTATTTCTTGTCAGACAAGTCTAGTGGTGACGCACTGTCACAGCTTTTATTTGTCTGGGAAACTCTTTATCTTCCTTCATTTGTGAAGGACAGATTTGCTGGGTATAGTATTCTTTGATGCCAATTTTTTTTTCTTTCAGCACTTTGAATATGACACCCCATTCTCTCCTGATCTGCAATATTTCTGTTGAGAAATCTTCTAGTAGTCTTATAGAGGTTCTCTTGTATGTGACAAGCCACTTTTGTTGCTTTCAAAATTCTCTTTGTCTTTGACTTATGAGAATTTGATTACAATTTGTCTCAGTGAAGATCTCTTTATGTTTATTCTCTTTGGGGTCCATTGGGCTTCATAGGTCTGGATGTCCATATCTTACCATAGATTTGGGAATTTTTCTGTCTTTATTTCTGTAAGTAAGCTTTCCTCCCCTTTTTCTTTGCTCCTTCTGGGACTCCCATAATATAAAAATTGGTTCTTTTGACTGTGTCCCACAAGTCCTGTAGGCTTTCTTCACTCTTTTGCAATCTTTTTTCTTTTTGTTCCTCTGAGTGGATTATGTATAATGACTTGTCTTTGAGTTTATTGATTCCTTCTCTTGCCTGATCAAGTCAATTGAAGTTCTCTATGAAATTTTTCAGTTCAGTCATTTCAGTTCAGTTAGCTCCAGAATTTGTTTGGTTTTTAAAAAATATTTCTACCTCTTTGTTGAGGTTCTCATTTTGTTCACGTATTGTTTTCCTGATTTTATTTAGTTTTCTATCTGTATTCTCTTATTGCTCACTGAGCTTTAAAATGATGGTTTTGAATTCTTTTTAGGTAGTTTGTAGATCTCCATTTTTTTTAGGGCCAGTTACTGGTGCCTTTTTCCCCCCTTTGGTAGTGTCATGTTTCCATGATTATTTGTGATCCATGTGACCTTGCATTGGTCTTTGCACATTTGAAGACATAGAAACCTCTTCCATTCTTTACAGACTGGCTTCATCAGAGAAAGCCCTTCACTAGTCAGGTGGGTCTGTGGGTGGGGTTCCTGCTGGAGTCCTCAGGTGTTCTGGTCTGGCACCCAAGTCCATGGGGGCAGGCCTGGAACCTGAGTTCATAGGTGTGGGTCTGATGCTAGGTCTGCAAGTTCAGGCCTGGAGCATGGGTCCTCAGGGTGGACTTGGTGCTGAGGCAGCTTGGAGCCTGAGTTCACATAGGCAGATCTGGGTCTTGGGTATGTGGGGGCTAGCCTAGAGTCTAGGTCCATGAGGGTGGGCTAAAAACCTGAGTCCACAGGATCTGGTCCAGTGCTGGGGTCTACTGGGGTGGGTCGGGACCTTGTGTCTGCTGTAGCCTAGGTCTGTGTCTGGCCTTGAACCTGGGACTGTGGGGACTGGGCTGGTGCTTGTGTAGGGCTGGAGCTTGGGTCTATAAAAGTTTGCCTGCAGCCTGGGTCTACAGGTGCTGGTTTAATACCTGGGGCTATGCGGGCTTGCTTGCCATTGGAGTGGGTATGGAGCCTGGGTTCACAGAGGCCTGCCTAAAGCTGAGGCTGGGTGCTGTCCTGGGTCTGAGGTAGGTCTGGAGCCTGGGTCTGTGGGGGCTGGCTTTGTATTGTGGTGGGCCTGGAGCCTGAGCCTATGGGTTATGTAGGTAAAATATATAGAGGACATTGCATTTGGTAGGATATCTAAATAAGAGACTCACTCAATAAAGTCTACTCTAATCATAGCCATAAAAGGACTACATCCCATTTCCCCTACCACTCAGTAGATGAGGACCCATTTTGGGACAGTAACTGATAAACCTTTAGAGATTCCACAGATCCAGTCACAGAACCTTGACCACAGGGGACATCTAGCACATATTTGTTTCTTCACTGATTCTAAGAAGAGGAAAGGAACAAGATATTGTTCATCTTGAGTTTATGTAAAAAATAAATTTTCTAATTTTAATAATCAAATTATGGGAGGTCACTCATTTTTTAATTTCTCCTATAGTTTTTCTACACATTGATCTTTGTTTAGCTTAACCAGAACACTTAGACACAGAGTAATTAAACTGATCATCTAAGAATCTGGGTGTACTCTATTTAATGTTAATTTTTAAACTTGAATTTAAATTACCAAAGACCAAATCCAGGTATCATAAAGTAATTTATTCCATTGGTAACTATTTGCTTGATTTCTTCAATGTACTGAATACCTTAAAACTTTCTATGCAAGTGTCAAAAATCCAGGTAGGTAATTACAAAAATTATCAGAGCAAATTTACTATTGACAATAAAACAAAAGCCATTTTATGACTTATTTTTAAGGAATTAATATCCTGAATAGTGACAAAAATTGAATTTGGTGTCTTCACTGATTAATATAGGTTTTTCTGTTATATAATAAAAAGACGTTGTATTCACTTTTAAAAATGCATGTATAAATATTTTAATAACTTTTTATGATTAATTTCTTCAGAGATCTAAATGAGCTGGGTAAGAAATTTGGATCTAAAAGTAAAAACAAACAAAGCTTGTTGTAAACTTCGTACATGTAAATAACCAATGTGTACTTCTGTTGCACCACCTGGTCTCATGCTGAATCTCCAACGTTCTGTCCTCAAAAATTGACATTTGATCATGCAAATAATAAGTAACATTTCCGAGTACTTACTATATGTCAGTTATGTTTTTAAGTTTTTTTCTTAAACCAACTCATTTAAATTCACAGCAACGTTATGGCTATTTTACAGACGAGGAAATAGAAGCACAGAGGCCACTGGAAACTCGCAGGGGGTTATGTAGGTGGCATGCGGCAGGGCCGAAATTCTGCCCTAGGTAGCCTGGCTCTACAGGCTGTGATTTGCACAACCTCTGTAAAGTTAGGTGCTGACCTTTAGCCCAAATTCAGTATTTCGGGGAACTTGTCCATGCTGTGCGAATCCTCTCTAGTGACATCTGTGTGCAGGAAAGAAGCAGAGCTCCCTTTGCACTGGGTCACTCCTTGGTCTCCTCTGTATTTGGGGGCATCCCAAGGGCTTGGATTCCAAGGTGATCCATTCTTAAAGTGAGCTGCAGTTGCTTCCTTCTTTAGCAAGCTTTGCACCTCAGCCTGCCCTCATTAAACCACCTTTTTTCTTCTTGGGGTTTTATGCGTGATTAACTGCTCGACTTCTGTGGAGATAACTGTTTTCTACTGACAAAATGGGTGAATGCCTAGAAAAAAACCTATTTGCTGCTGTGTTAAATCGGTCCTTTCCTTCTTTCTTTGTTTTATTCCCATGAATTGAGAGCCACTGGAGTGATGGCGCAGTGGGGATGGCCGGATGTGGGGACGTTGCCTGCCTCACCACTAATGGCCCTGCTACTTTACTCAGCCGTCAACTCCTTCCTGTTGCTCTCCCAGAAAAGCAGCAGGCCCTGGAGTTTCAGGCTGGGAGAAAGGTGCAGAATGAGGCTCCACGCTGGGGGTGAAGATTAAGCTCTGAGTGGTGTTCACGCAGGGGGCTTAAATGGTGCCAATTTGGGATGGATTTGTCCTGGAGGTCTGCTAAATTCTACCTTCTCTTTCAGTGAGCACTGGTGATTACCTCTGAGTGCACCCCAGAGCTGCTTCCCTCGTGTCCAATCTGTGTGACTCCATGTGGGAGCTCATTGCTGTCAGCTCATTCATGGCGGGCTGTTCACTCTGCCTCCCCAAACCCTTCGTCTTTCTGCGTTTAACCTGGTGGGAAGGGGAAATCACTTAGATATCTTTTGACTCAAAAGGTACTATAACAAATTAAGTCATCATTATTCTCAGGGTTTAAAACAACCTCATTGTCACCATGCTGGGTAAAAGGTGTTCAAGTCTTCAGCGTGGCTTTGCTGTCACCATCCAGCGCCATATCCACATGCAAAAACATTACAGACGGTTCAGCTCTGGGGTGCCGTATCTCAGCCCTGCTTGCTTGATAATTGTCGTGTGGAGCTTTCCTCATTCCACAAATAGAAAACTGTTTATTTCAGTTTCTGTACAACAGAGAACTCTGGATTATCTATTGCTCCAAATCTCCCTTTAGCAAGTCAAAAGCAAATGGAATCCACAATAATCTTTATCAGTATCATTACTGATATTTATGCAATTCAGGGTAAAAATGTTGGAAACTGATGCCCACAGATATTTTTGGTTCTAGGTGTCGTATAGGCAATAATTTATTATCTTTCTCATGAAACACAGTGTTAGATTTTTGTTCCATTTACTCCCAGGAGGCGGAGAAGCAGCAGAAATATAGCAGAGGCTCCTGGGAGATGAATATAGGGACACAGAACTCTGCCCTCTTCATTTATTCCATTTACAGCAATAGATTCTTGATAGACCCTTAGGATGGGAATGAAACTGGAGCTACGTTAAGAGATAAATAGTGTTTTTATGAGGAAAGGTCAAGGAATATAGAGAAGAAAAAAAATCAGGAATTAATTTTTTGGTTTTACTATATGAATCATTTTATTAGAGAATTTAAGCCTGAAAAACTACAACAGGTGAATTAAATAGAAATGGCGTTTATTCATTTATTCAACAAGCATTTATTGAATGTCCCACTGTGTGCTGGCACTAGAGTTGATTAAAAGATTCAGTCTTTGACCTTAAGGAATATGTACTCCGAATAGATGAACCTCAAATGGATAGCAAACAATTAGCAGCCTGCATTTCTCTCTCTCCCTCTCCCCCTTTGCCCCTCTCTCCCCCTCTCTCCCTCTCCCCCCCCCTCCCCAAGCAGGACATTGGAAACAAATAGAATCGGGTCTTAGAACCTTAACTTCTCTACCTTCAAGCCTCCACATCCTCACTCTCCTGTGACCTAAACCACATAGGTGTTAACTTAAAAGGTACTATTAATATAAATGTTCCATTTCAAAATGATCTAACAGAGGTTCAGTGCCCTGAGTCACTTGTCTCAGGAGTCCCTTCAGTCCTTCACTTTGAGAACTCATCAATACTGGTGTTAGCTGGAAAGGTGAACATTTCTATCTGCTGCTAGGCTTCTACCATGTTCTACTAGGTATTGCTGGATTTTTGTGTCTTGAAAACTTTGCTTGATCCTCCTACTTTGCTTTGCTTTGCTCATATTTCTAAAAAATCATGAGTTTATTCTCTGTACCCTCCCCCATCGCATTTTTATTTTCATCAGGCTACTGTTATCATCAGGAATGCAGTTGGCTGATAGCAACAGAAAAGCTAACAGTGGCTTAAAGACATGGGTTTGCTTATTTTACACAATAAGAAGTTCATGGGTAGGTTGCTCAGGGCTGGTGTACTTTAGTGATCCCATCAAGTAGCAAGATTTTTCCATGTTTTGCTCTGCCATCCCTTGTATGTATGCTTTTATCCTCTTGCTTGTTGCCTCATAGTTACAAGATGGTTGCTGTGTCTCCAGGCCAAATGTTGCCATTCCAGTCAGAGAGTTGAGGAGGAGGAAAAAAGCAAAGGGCTATATAAGCCTAATTTGTCCCCTCATCTTTTCTTTTTTTAAAAATCAGGGGATACCAAAGCTCTCTTAGAAATCTACCTAACAAACTTAAGCTTATATCTTATTGGTCAGAACTGTGTCACATAGTCAACGCAGCAGGCTGGGACATCTGGGGATTGTGGTAGGTGTTGAGTTGCCAAGCAGTGGAGGAATGAACGTGCCGTGTTCTTAAATTTACAGGCAGCATTCGAAATTTCAGAGACAGCCTGTAGGGCAAACCAGAAAAGAGATTGGAGAAGGCAAATTTGAGTTGGTTTAGAATTAGACCTAAAATTACGTTGGCACATAATGGTATTATTCTCTCACATGACCAAAAAAGCAATTTACCAAAAAAAATCAATAATTTTTTGGGAAAAATTTTTTGGAACTTGTCTTAGTTTGGGATGCCTATAGTAGAATACCATAGACTAGGTGGCTTAAACAACAAACATTTACAGGTTTAAAAATGGAAGATTTTTATACACTGCATGGCCTTTTTCTCTTCTTTCGTGTCTGACTTTGCCTTTCTTTGGCCCAAGAAAGATGGTGCTTAAGACTCTCAGAGATTAAATATGAGAGTGACATCTTGGGCACTTCAATCCGTCACATCAGGGAACCCAATTACTTTAGTAATCATTGACTAACTACTGGTAAGAGAATCTCCAAAATGCTGTCCTTCCAAGCCAAGACTAAAGTACAAATAAAGCTTCCAACTAACCAGAGCGCCCTACAGTTTCAGTTTCCATTTGCAGAGAGATTCTTTAAAAGTCTGCTGCTCTGTTTCACTTGTTTGCAACAGAAGGACCAACACGAGGGAACGATGGCTTGTCTGCTTTTATGAGGTTCTAGTGCTTGTAATGACTGCCCCATATCCCTGTGCTTCCATGTACTGTTTCACTTGTGGTTTCCCAGAGGAGGAATTCAGAGTCAATCAATCAGAGTGAGATAATCAAGTCTTCTCTACATCTGGAATGAAATAAATTCTAGGTGTTTAGGCAGAGAAGGTAGGGCAAGCCTTTCCTCAGAAGACATGGGTATAAGACAGTCAGAAAAATGGGTATAGGAGTACTTATCTCTTTTCGTGGATATTAAAAAATCTATCTATCTAAAGCACACAACACAGATGGCTATGTAGCAAATGTAAGTTTTGATTATTATTATCATTATTGTATGGAGACCCAAAATAATGGAGATCAACTTTCCTCTGGCGGGGAAGGTTTCCTTGAGTAGCTGACACTTAACGTGGGTCGTGAAGAATGAACAGAGGTTAGCAAAGAGGACCTTGGGGAGAGAGACATTCCAGGAAGCCAGAGAAGCACGTGCAAAGGCACCGCAGTTCAGTATGGCTGATGCTTAGTCTGCATCTGGAGTTTGGAAAAGAGAGGCTAAAAAGGAGGTTAAGGTGTGGGCCTGTGTAGTACACCTCATACACTGTGCAAAGGAGTTTGAACCTTAAAATCCTGCACATGTAGGGGAAGCTGTGAATCCATCTAGACAGGAATCACGTGTTCCCATTTGTGTTTCTGAAAGCTCACTATGGAACCATAAAACAAAGAAACAAAAAAGGATTGGAATGGTGTGAGCCTGGAAGAAACTTTCAACTAACATTTATCCATTACTTACTACGTTCTAGGCATTAGAAATAAAAATATGTATAGAGATTTGTCTTTCCTTTTAAAGATCCTAGAACCTATCTGAGGAGCCAGAGATACACACACTTAAATATAGCACAGCTTGATGAGTGTTATCCTGCAGTATGGCCAGAGTATTATAAGAGCACGAGGGAAGGGACAATTAATTCTGCTAGGAATGTTGGAGTGGGCGTGGGGATCAGGGGATACTCACGGGGGAGTGGCATAGTGAATGCATAATGATATCGTGTGTTCATGGGCCAGCACATATCAAGAGTGGTTTGAGATAGTGTGTGATGGGAGAATATGTAGGAAAAAAGTCTTTGCCATATGAATTAACATTAATTTTTATTCAGTTAGGAGTAGGGAACTATTAAAGATTTCTAAAAGATGAGAAAAGCATATAGTCATGGGGAAAATCTTGGGCTTTAGAGACTGACAAGTCTTGGGTTCAAATCTTAGTGTAGTCATTTGCAAAGTGTGCGACCTTGGCAAGTCATGAAACCATTCTAAGCCTCAGTTTCCCTAAGGGAATGATAATAGGACCTACTTTGTCTTATAGGGTTTAGTGAGTATTAAGTGAATAAATACATGGAAAGTACCTGGAACAGTGCCTAGAAGGTACTTAATGCTAAATAAATAATTGTCATTATTATTTTAATTATATCTGGGCTTTTGAAAGATAGTTCTGGCAGGGGCATGGTATCAGAAAGCACAGAAGCAGGAATCTGGTTAGGAAGTTGTGAAAATCCAGGACGGGGCAGAGGCAGAATCTCTCAACAGGCAGGACAGGCTGCACTTGAGGTACGTTCCATGACGGAGGGGGCAGAGTGGGGCTGGTTGGAAGGTGGTGGGATAGGGAATGGGGAGAAAAAGTAGCAAGTGAGGCTTATGCCAAAGATGGCTCAGCTCTTTCATCCGGGTCATTAAAACAGATGGTGAGGCCATTACTTGAGATACAAAGCAGGAGAAACTAAAAAGAATTAGATTTTGGACATGTTACACATGAGCTACATGGAGGCAGCCAGATGGAGGGATCCGGGGGGTGGGGGGCAGGGGCAGATGGAAACCCAGGTCTGGAGATGAGCAGAGAGATCTGGGTTGGAAACATATATTTTGAAATGACTTACGTTAATAAATCAGAGGTCGGCAAAACTGTCGGTAAAGGGACAGATAGTAGATACTTCAGGCTTTGGGGGCAACACGGTCTTTGTCCAACTACTTGAGTCTGCCGTCTTAGCACCAGAGCAGCCATAGACAAAACCTAAATGAATGAGTGTGGCTGTGTTCCAGTAAAACTTTATTTATAAAAATGGGCTGCTGGCCACATTGGTCCGTGGGTTGTAGATTGCCAACCGCTGTTATTGCTGGTAAAGACTGGAGTGGATGAGCTTGTGTGGCGAGAGCAGGATGAATTGTAGAGCGCCGAGACTAGAGCATGGGGAAACACCAGCATTCAGAGAGGGCCAATGAGGTCATGGTTTGGGTAAGGGCTGTCTTGGTTAGAGGCCTTCTTAGTGTCGTCTTGATAGCGCTAGGATTTTCCAGAGAAGACACACAAACTAAACATTCATGCCTTATCTCATTAATCTTAAGGGAAGGCCTGTCAAGAGGTGGTAAAGAAAGTAGAGTGATGTTAGCATTTTGACAAGGGTGCCAGGATGTACACTTGACGAGATTTAACCTCACATGTCCTGAACAAACTTTCTCTCCTTCATCCCTTACCTTTTGATCTTACATCTCATGTTTCTTCCTCTTCCCTCCCCTTCCAAGGTTGCCACTCCTCTCCCCCCCTCCCCCAACCTCGCTGTGCCCACCACAATACCAGGCTGGTAAGATGATAATCGTGGAGCCAGCTATTATGAGCAGTATAAACAAATGACAAATCTCTGGGCGCAGGAAAGGTAACAAGAGGCTGATCAGTAGTTCTAGTTATCTTTCCTTCATGTTTATTGCAGTCTGGTGCAGTTATTTCTAAGGGCCTGACATTGATCGACAGCTTCTATTAAGGCCTATCCAGGGCAGCTGGATTGAACAGATACATTAAATAAAGCAGTTATTGCTTTTCATTGCCTTTCCGTAAAATATCACTGCTAAATAGCTTCTGCCATCAGATGCAGTTAGGTACATGGTTTTAATTTGAGGGACTGTTTTATAACACTGCACAATTGACACTGGCCTTTGTTTCCCCTACAATAATGATTGTGTACATCCTGGAGAATTGATGGGCTGTCCTTTGAGGTGGAGTTGGGGGGAGGCACAGAGGAGGGGGCTCTGGCTTTGTTGTCCTCCCTCTCTCTCTTTTTATACATGCCAGGTTTGTCACTTGTTTGCAGCACGAGCAGGAACAATGTCAAGCGAGGGCCCTTATCTCAGGCTGTTGTAATGTAGGGACTGTAAGCCTTCGCCTGGAGACGAGATAAGCGCAACCTTACAAGCATGGAGGGAGACGGGGGTGTGTGGGGGGGGTGGGCGTGTGATTGAGACAACAATGGAAAGCTGTCGGCGCCTGTTACAGCTCTTTCTGGTGCCGCAGAAATATATGCATGTGGAATGGTGCATAACAAGCATGAAAATAAAAGTCTGGAATGTTCATCTAATAATGATGTATTTGGAGCAGGATTATGCTGCCCAGTGATATTCTTGTTTTATCTCTGGGCTAAACGCTGGGGCAGCTGTGTGCTTTGGCACAGTCTTCTGTCCCTCCTTTTGTGTGCTGCATATTAATCCTTTATTGAAGTAATTAAATGTGTGCTTAATGGCAATGAGCTGGCAGAATGAACGTACAATTGAATTAGCAGTTATGATTGGGAGCATGCTACAAGATGAACTAAATGCAATTACTGTAGGCATTTCTTTCTCCAAGTCAAATCTGGCTACATGACATGACTTAATTAGAGGTGGTTAGATACACTCACTCCCTGATCCTCTAGCGTGCTGCGGGATTTTAGTTAGCGCTCCCACCCACTTCCTGTTTTCCCCTTGCCCCACCCATATTCAGACTCTGCTCAGAAAAGACTCCTAATTTCAGCTCAGTTGCTGCAAAGATCAGATGTGAGTTTTCATAGCCAAAACAGGAGAAAATAGCAACGTCTTCAGTGGGATTCTCCCTCGGTGTAATCTCTGGTGATCACTGGTCCAGCTGTTTGCCCAGGTGAGTGAGGGCCAGGGCCATAGCAGGACCTAGAATGCTGTGTGACCTCGGGGATGGCAAGGTCCCCAGTGTCAGCAATAGAGATTTACTTAGAGAATGAACTCCACTTGAACCTTTCAGCTTCCCAGCCACCGAAGAGACTCCTGGGTGGAGGGTCACCTTTTATGTCAGAGGCCTCCTGCAGAGGAGATCTGAACAGGTTGTCACATTCTTGAGGGGAATACCTAAGCAGGCACTGAAGACCTGTAACATATTGCTCCTTGGAGAGCTCTGAATAAGAGGACATGACTAATGTGTTGTACCATCTTTATGTAGAGCTTTTGTAGCTGCTCCTAAATATTAGTTAAATTAATGGTTCCTAATTCTAGTTACACACGAGAGTTCCCTGGAGCACTTTAAAAATACTGATGGCCAAGTCCCACACCAGAGATTTAATTGTATAGGGTTGGGCCAAGACTTCACTGGTTTAGAAAAGCTCCCAGGTGATTCTAATTATACCAAAGACTGAGAAGCACCAATTTAGTGCTTAACTTTACTTTAAAAATTTAAAAAATCTGGTTTCTTACCTTCCTTTTTTGCAGTGCTTCTTGGCACTTCGCGATATTTTTTTTGGAGGGGTGGGGAACTTGACTCATGGGAACATGAGTAATGGCAGCTGTCAGCAGATCAAAATGGGGTGATAGATGGTGGTACCTTAATCTGATATACAACGCTATGGCTTCTTCTCATCCCTGTGTTGATCCTGGGGCTAGTTTGGAAATGCCGTGCTAGGATTTATAATTCTATCAATTACTGACCTCCCCGATCTGTCCAACAAGCCCTTGCTCTCATTAGCCATGCCCCCCTGTTTTGCTTAGAGTTATTTACCAAGAGGCCAATCAATATTCCAAGAGTAGACAGTGGGGATGTGAAGGCCTCATCAATCCATTCCAGTTTCTTTCCTCAACATGGTGGATGGAAGCAGGAGGGACAACTCGTGAAAAAACAGAAGGCAAAACCCATTGTCACTCTTGAACACCTAAAATGTACATTCTGTTTTATTTTTATTTGAACATCATAAGGCAGGACTTCTGTTCAGCGGGAGCTCCTGGGTCTGTTTTACAGCCTTCATCCTCTTTCCCAGGGCCATAAATGAAACCCTTTCAGCCCTAATGACCACAATGACTTTCCTCGATCATGTTATTGCTACTTTGGCACATTTATTGCTTTCACATGCACTAATGGACGAGTTTGGATATGTTAACAATTTATATATCATTTGATCCTAAAAAAGAAATCCTACCAAACTAACTTAGCCCTCACGATTGAGTAGCTTTTAAGGAGTATAAATGAATTTAATGCTTTAGAAAGAGCTTCTGTAAATTATGAACATGACACCTATTACATTAAGCTGCATTAAGCATTAATACATCTTCATTACTGGCAGGTTGCCCAAACCTCCAAGGTTGAAAAAGCTGCTTGAAAATGTTCAATGTGACAGTCACCTAGGATAAGATTGATGGTTCTTTTTTGGGGGGTGTGAGGGATCCCTATTGACTAGGTCCTTCTGCTTCCAGACAAAGAGATGTAAGTGGTGTCAACCAGAGTTCCCTAAAGGCTGAGTGTTAATGGCCAGGCAAGAACTTCTGTATCCTTGGTGTGCTTTCAGCTACCATTCCTAGAGGAGGTCCTTGAGTGGGGAGATGCCAGGTGTTCCACCCTTTTAAATTAAAAGATTGGGAGTGGGGGAATAATATTTCTTTCTGGGACAGTTATACTAATTCCTATTGTTATTTTACAGTAAAAAATTATTTAAAATACTTATAATAATAACCACTATTTCTTGAATATTTGCTATGTGCTAGCACTGCCAAACTCTTTGTATATTTTATATCATTTACTCTCCTTAATGACTCTGAGTTAGACATTATGTAGTGCCCACGGGTACTGTATTGGTTTCCTAAGGCTACTGTAACAAACTGTCATGAACTGAGTGGCTTAAAACAACAGAAATTTATTCTTTCACAATTCTGGAGGCTACAAGTCTGAAATTCAGTTGTTGGCAAGGCCACACTCTGTGAAGTCTCTAGGGGAGGATCTGTCCCATGCCTTTCTTCTTTTTTATTT
>RJWJ010041260.1:0-13582 GCA_004363605.1 Indri indri | reverse complement strand
TTATAGTGTTTGTGTGTTTGTAAGGATTAGATTATTTACATATGTTAATATAAGGCATTTTTCATAAAACATTCATCAATAAAAGTTTCAATGATGTATGTAGGAAGGCATAAAATGTTTAAACGACACAGTCCCTGCTAGCAGGAGTGGAGTAGGCTTAAAACTGACTTACCTGAAAGAAATAATAGTATCAGTAATTCCAGCTCTCAGGGTAATGTCTTTTCTTTTTAGATATGTCTCTATATTTAGGAGATCCTTTGCACTTTTCTTATAGGGACTTTAGGATATTAATCATGATTGAAAAAAAGCAAAACACTCTAGCAATTTTCCTGGGGGTCAACAAAAAATGTAAAAAGTCTAAATTAAAAATACATTGAATATGGTGAAATCAAAACTGAAACATTCTCATGATGCAATGATTTAAACTCACGATTGATTTCTTTGCCTAAAAATTGCTTAGAACAAGGATAAAATAAGCAGAGCCAATCTATTAGTTAAGTGTTTATATTATGATAAATATATACATTGCCTAATTATTTCTCAACATATTGTTGTGAGGAAGGCATCATATTTATCTTCATTTTTACGCAGGAAAAAAATTGACCCAAGAAAATAAAACAACTAAGTGAGAAACCTTGAAGAGTAACATACAGTGCATAGGTGGTCTGTCTGGAAAGTATCCAGCCATTGTTAAAATAACGAGAACAGTTAGCACTCGCCAACGTAACCTGGCAGCCAAGGAGAGTGGACTGTAAGGCGCATGAGTGAACGATGATGCCGTCACTGTACTAGTCGGTAGGGCGTAGACGCCATTGAGTGAGCACGTGTGCTGTAGGGCCATCACATTCAAAATGACTGAGCGAGTACAGCGAAAAACCTGCATCAAATTTTGCGTTAAGCTTGAGCATTTCTCCGTGGAAACTATTCGGATGATTCAGAAGGCTTTCGGGGATGATGTAATGAGTGCAGCACAAATAAAAGTGTGGCACAAACGGTTCAAAGATGGTCGAGAATCTGCAGAAAGTGATCCACATTCTGGAAGGCCTGCAACAGCAGAACAGCTGAGAATGTGCGATGTGTGTGGGTTAGGGTAAGAGATGTTGGGAGGAACTATATGAGGTCCCAAAGGTACCTACTTGGAAGGAGACTGAGGCACCACTGTCCTGTGTACAATGTTTCTTGTCTCTTGTATCGTCTTTGATAAATGTCTCTATTTTTCACAGTACATGGCTGGATACTTTCCGGACAGACCTTGTATTCTAGATTGTCATACAAGCATGTTTTGTATAAACAATAAGAATATTCTGTTTAATAAACATTTATCAATTATATGCTTAGAACTTCAAAGATTCTTGTGTTACATAAATAAAACTGATTTGATATGGAACCTATATTCCAACAGCTTGTTCCAATTTTAGTGAAAATAGAATTCAATATATAAAGACTATAGCAGAGAGAAGATGCACCTAACTTTTTCTCACAGATAATGAAAGGTATTCTGGAAGATGAGGATCCTAACTTTAGTTTTAGAGTAAAAAAAAAAAAAAAAATTAAGAATATTAAACAGCATGCAATCTAGAGCCAGATTGCCTTGGTTTATATTTCAGTTCCCCAATTCTCTAACTGGGTTCATTTGAGTAAGTTAACTAGAAAATATATGCCTCCATTCCCTCATGTGTAACATGAATAAAAGTACATCTTCCATACATCTGTTGTTAGATTTAAATGAATTTACATATGCATATTGCTTAGAACAGGGCCTGGTATAGAAGTGATTATTATTATTATTATTATTTCAGACATGATATCCATATCGCACACACGCCCTAAAACATTTGAGGCAAGAAACAACATGGTATGTTTATGGAGCCACAAGAAATTCAGCGAATGGGCTATGGGAGGGGTGGAGCAGGTAACTCGACTAAAGGAGAGAGAGGAAAAGCCCAAGTCCTAGCGTGAGTTCAATGTTGCTCTAAAGAAACTCAACTTTGTAACAGAAAACCACTGAAAAATTTTAAGCTCTGACCTTGGAAGATTTGATGTTTTTAATACATTGCCCTAAGGTGAGACAGTTGATTTGAGTGTAGCACAAGTAGAGTTTGGGATATTTAAGGGGCTGTATCATTCATTTCATCATCCAGATGAAAACTTAAATTTGTGCAGTTGTGTTAGATATGGATAATAAAACGGGGAGAGCAAATTTTAGAAATATAAACAGAATTGTTTGAATGTTTTGCTGGGGTGTAAAAGAATCGAGAATTCCTTTAAGTGTTTAGTAACATTTACTTAAGTTAATAATGTAAAAAAGGAATCAAGAAGACACGGCAGGAAACAAATTCGGTTTAACATGGGATGGGCTTGAGATTCCTGTGTAACATTACGGAGCATGTCCAGAACAAGTTTGGATAATAGGTACTTCCATGAAGCTGTATTTGTGTTTAGCCACTCATAGGATTCTAGATTTTTGTTTCATGGCTTTTTAAACTTATAAAATAAGCACAAAATACGTGCTGCAGCAAAGGAAATCTCTCAGACTGAGCACATTCTGTTGTGATTTTTTCAGTTATTAGTACGATTGGGGCCAAACTCTAATTTATATTATGGAGACTCTTTTGATTTTTAATGAAAATAAATAAACCAAAAACATGCAGATGGTGCTTCAGGATAAATATTTTTGTCAGGTGGTTCAGTGAACTTTCAGAAAATGTGCTTTTACTCTATTCAAATCAGGGACAGATGAAACACTGAGATAAAGAAATTAGCTTGTTCCTAGAAGAATTCTTTTTCCAACTGAAAATTCCTCTAACTCCCCATTCCAATTTAGTAAAATAAAAATTCAACTCTTCTGGTACACCTAGCATTTTTTAATCTCTTTTTATTCTTTCTACCACTCATCAAAATGGAAGCTTTAGGTCTATGTCTTGGTTACTAATTACCTACTGCAATTACATTATGCAGCCATTTCATAATTCAAATTGAATTCAGAGAATGCCATATAAAATTAATAAGACTAGCTTCTCTTCAACAGTTCTTTGTATTTTTATTTCCTTTATGTTATTTTTTTCCCTCCATTGCAATCAAATTTCGCTTACAGAATTTGGCAAGAGCTAAAAGCTCGGTACTGTGTTCTTTTGACCTTTTATTTATTAAAATCTCTGGGTACAGGTTAATTTACTTTGCAAATATTTATTGTTGTTTCACCTGACTTGAAATGGGAGCTGTAGGCACTTTGTTAAATGAATCAGGAGGTTGTCTGGCTTCTCCAAACCTCCTGGAATTACTTTTATCCCTTACTGAAATGATATCTTGCAATTTTCTGCTGGTGTGTCTCTAAGGAAACTGCAAATGATATTCCTATGAATTCTATTTCTACAGCAGTAGCTCTGTTTTCCTTTGCTCTCTGTTAGTGAAGATACAGCGTTGTTAAAAAGTTATTAACACTCTGAAGCAATGACTTATTGCATCTCATGCCTTAAGTTTACATATTACTGATCAAAATTAATAAGGCTATAATGCAAAGAGTCAGGAGAATGGGTCTGTTCTCTGATCAATGGGATGTTGCCACAAGATAACATGTCACATGCATTGTGGTTATAGCCACTTCTTCTTATCACGGACTCCATTTATTATACAATTTCCATGGCTGTTTTTAACTCTGACAGTTATATGGACCTATTTTTTGTAAGGATACTGGCCATGAATATAAAGGTCTCTATTTTATCAGCATAAAATGAAAAGACTTAGTTCAGCTACAAATCATATTTGAAAAAAAATACATATAGACGAAGTTTTGCTATTAGGCTGGGTGAGACAATAATATGTCAAGACTTGTATGGGGTAACACAGAGCAAAGTTTAGTTGACTGGGTAAAGTTATGAATTTTTCCAACAAATCCATCAAACCCACTGGTTGGCTTCAATATCAAATGAGGCTTTGTCCAACAATTGTCTGCTTCTTTCCACTAGAAATTCTACTAGTCACACTATTTTCCCTTTCTGCAACAGATATTTATTGAGGGCCCACAAATCATTAGTTTCTTTTCTAAGCCTTGGGGATTCAGTAGTGAACATGAACATAGAACATCCCTGCTTTCTGATAACCAGAGATTGGGAAGAGAAGGGTGGAAGAGGCGATGGGGAGAGTTGGTCAAGGGGTACAAAGCTACAATTAGATAGAAGGAATAAATTCTAATGTTCTATGGCCCAGTAGTAGGGTGAGGATGGCTAACGGTAAAGTATTTTATGTTACAAAATAGCTAGAAGAGAGGCTTTTGAATGTCTTCACCATAAAGAAACAATAGATATATCTGGTAATAGTCATACTAAATACCCTGATTTGATCATTACACAAGATAAATATGTATCAACACATCGAATTTTACCCCATACATATATACAATTACAAGGTATGAATTAAAAAATAAATTTTAAAAAGTCCATGCTTTTATAGAAATTACATCTTGTGAAGCAAAAGGCAATGAAGTATAAACAATGAATTAACTACATAAGTGCTAAGCAAAAAGATAGAATGCCCTAAGTGGGCAGAGAGTGACAAAAATGTATTATTTCCAATAGACTAGTCAGGGAATGACTCTCCGACTTAGTGACATTTTAGGCAGAGACATAATGAGGTCAGAGAGCAAGTCCTAGAGGCATTTGGGAAAAAATATTATAGAGAGAGGCAACAATAATTGCAAAGGCTGTGAGAAAGAATTCCAGGATAGTTGGTATGTTCCAGGGACAGGAGTAAGAGCAAGTGGCTGTAGTAGACTAAGTTAGCAGAGATGAAGTCAAAGAAGGAAAACAAGATCATGCAGTTCTTGGTGGCCGAGGGGAAGTAGTAGTCTCTTACTGAAGGATGTGGGACTCCACTGGAGGCTTTGAATAAAGTGAGGCAAGAAGACTTAAGTTTTTAAAAATTACCCTGGCTACAGTCTCAAGAAGCAAGACCACAATTTAGCTTTAGCTTTGGTTTGTACACAGGATTTTGTCAGATATCACAATATACTAACAAATTATCAAGCATGCAAAGGCTCATGGATTTTTTTTTATTTCTATTCTAATCTCCAGAATTAGGTTTTTAGTTTAAGATCTTAAATGGAAATACATGAGAGGCATTGATTAGATCTACATGGACTCAGTGTCTGTATATTTACATAGCAGATCACTCCTCAGGTGGGAGTACACCTACCTGGGTGGGTCTTGGTTATGGGAAACCCTTGGAAAATATACAACACAAGGGTGCCAGAGCCCCTTGAAAATCACATGTATTACACTTTCCTTTAATTCCATGATTGTATTATAATTAAAAACAGTTATTTTTGTCTTTTGTATTTAAGTACCTGGTACGGTAAAATCAATAAACACCAAAGGAGGAAAACAGGAAACATTTGAAAAGTTCCTATAAAAATTACCACAGTCGTCGCAAGTCAGCCTTGTTTATGTTTTGTTTTTATAAAATAACAGAAAGAAAACTTCTCATTAGAGTCCAAAATGAGTTTAAAAGTTATTTTATGTGTTACTATGGCTCATATTCTCTGTCCTGGTATAGGTCATAGAAAAGAATCAAACTCACATACCTTCTAATCTAACACACACACACCAGTACCATTGCCCTTGAGCTGAACGAACACTAAATATTTCCATAAAGGTTTAGTTCTGAACCACTGGCAAAATGCCAAGCTGTCATCTAATTATCAGTCACAACAAGCCGGTTCCTGAGTATCAAAGACCACCTTCAGTACAAGATGGAGAATTATTGAAACTGCTAGTTGTCACTGAGTATTCATCTCCCGATTTTTCTGTAGAAAATAGAACTTGTAGCTTGGCACATAGCACAAGCACATGAAGACTGCATTATTTAGTCAACTAAATGTAGCTACATAAAGTGCTGGACAATGGGATGTGACAGTTATCAATGAGTAGAATTTCAGGTCTTACGTCTGAAAGAGTAGCCCCACCATCCTTTCCGTTTGTCCTCCATCCTGCTCATAGCAGTGGGTGTCTGACAATGAATCAACTTAAACCACGTAAATGAGGACTGTCCCATGGAGACGGCAAAGCCACAAAACACAAGGGCCTGTGTCTATGATACCATGATGCTAGCCCATCAGTGTTGGATGGATCACTTTCACACGACAGTAGAAAGAAATACCTTGCATTTTATTTAAGCTGCTTTTACTTTGGGTCTTTATTATAGCAGCCTATTAGAGCAGCCTATTTATAATAGCTTTAAAATTATAACCAGTGGAGTTTCTAATAAAGACATTCCGTCTTTCAACAAGAACAACAGCTACCGTAGACAAGCAAACCTTAAGTATTGCAACTTTAAAATGCAAGTTAAGAAAGCATTACTACCTTATTGGTATTATAAGATCACCTTTCCAAGGTAAAAAGCCTTTTCAGTTATCTAAGGTGTAGCTACATTCCGTTAAAAAAAAATTTAGATGAATATATGGACATCATGATCTATAGTCAAAACCCTACACACACGTGGATCCCAACCAGTTGTATATTTCCCCTCACTGCTCTGTATTTAGAACTTGTAATTGCGTCAGAGACTTGACTTTGGTTTGACTCAAAAGTCCTTTTTTTTTAAAGTTTGATCAAAAGTCTTTGATCTAAGAAGAGTCCTTTGTTGCTGTTTTATTTTCTTCCCCTTTTATCTTTTAAGCGTGCTCCTAAGTTTTAGCAGGGCCAAAAGAACTTTAAAGAATATTCATTTTAAGAATGTTTTAAAACTTTCTAAAAGTAATACTATTATTCCAGTTTACTGGGCATGATTATACTCCCCTGGGGTTGCTGTCAGTGAAAATCCTATGTAATATGCTGCCTCCATCTCAATTCATCTTCAGTTATTTGGACTTGTCAGCAATTTATAACCTCTGGTTTTCTTACTTTTTTATAATCAACACGTCCGAATGCACATGTACAAACACACACAATTATCTTAGCTCTATCTGCTTTGAATATATGTGCATATGAATATATGTATATGTTTGCAGCTTTGAGAATCCTCAGACTAAGTACTGTGTTTCAGTCTTACATATTTTTTTTCTCTGCACTGTTTCTGTAGTACCCAACAGATAAATTTCCAATAAACTCTTGTTAAATTTAATTATAATTATACTGGGAAGACTTTGGTTAAAAAAGATCACCACACTACTTTCACTGAATTTTTGAGGAAAGTTCAACCAGATGAAATTCTTTTATGTACCGAAGTACACTCTTTTTGACACAAAATAACTAAAGGTCAGGTTATTCATATGTGAAGATGCCGTCATCTGGAATTATTTTCCTGAATTATCTAAAAAACTATGAGTTACTCAGGTGGAGACAAATACTAAGTGTGCTAAATAGTGTGCCCTAAGGAATTTTTTTTTATATATAATAACCCATGTAATTATTTTGAGTTTCACTCTTGATTTATAAGTATTCCCCATAAAAATGCTTATATATTACATACTCTGATGCAGGATAAGGAGAATTGACATAGACTACTTTTTTAAAAAAATTAAAATTACTTCTTGGAACATAATTTTATAAATACAATATGCCAGCATCATAGAATTTGTGTTTTATAAGGAAACAATGAGATTCATTTTAATTACTATATTAATGAGAAAATTTAGGCTTAGGAAGGTTACTCTTTGTCCAAGAACAAATATATACTTGGTATGGGAGCCAAAATATTTTTTAAAAAATAGCTATTGAGCCCAAAATGGTGGTTTGCACTTGTAGTCCCAACTACTCGGGAGGCTGATGGGGGGAGGATAACTTGAGCCCAGGAGTTGAAGCCCATCCTGGGCAACACGGCAAAATCCCATCTCTAAAAACTAAAAAGTTTACCTATCATTTATTGAGCTTGTACTCTAGGCACCATATTACTTTCTAAAGACATAGTGTACTGTTGTGGTTAATAACAAGGGCTCTGGATAGCTTAAGCCTTCTGTCTAAACACTGATACTCATTGTAGCACTGAGCAAGTTACCCTTTGTTTGCCTCAGTTGATCCCTTTGTAAAATAGGCTTTATACTAGTATTTTAGTCAATTAGTTATTGTGGGCATGAAATAAGTGAACACATGTGATATATGGTGTTTTATGTAGTACCTGTCACTTAATAAGCATTAGATCATTATTAGTTATTCTTATTAAATAGGTAACATTTAATGTTCAAAAATTTTTGAACATATTATCTCCATATTTTACATAAAAATGCTGAGACTCTGAGATGGTTATCTTGCACAAAATGTGCACATGTTTTATCTGGAATTCAAATACTGTTTTGACTCAAAAGCTTTTTATCACTGTATCAAGCTGCTAATTCCAGTACTCTTTATTCCAGACTATTTTCACTGAAAGTGCCCTTTGACCTGAATTATGCAGTTAATAGTTTTTATTTTTATGGCAAACAGTTTAAATAATCAAACATAATAAAATACGATGCTGAACATCTGGATTTTTCAAGTTGATGAAAATAATCTTACCCCATCAAATATATGTACTTTTTATTAGAGCAAAATGGCACAAGGAAGGTTTTTGTTGATGCTTGTTTGCAATTATGCTAGAGTTTTCTTCTGATAACTGTATGTTGCCATTGCTAATACAAAGGAATTTTGCTTAGAATTTTTATTAACAGAAATGTTTTTCTGTTAAAATCATTTGATCTACATTTTCTGATGTCTCAACATTGGTTCAGTAACTTTTTATATCAACAAAAATCTGATGGTTTAAGAAACATTGCCTAAGATGTGTTACAGCAAACAATGTCTTTTTATTTTTTATCGCCAGTGCAGAAACATACATGAAAACAAAATAAAAACCAATGTGTAATATATATTAACAAAGAAATAAAGTACTTAAACATAAGCCCCCTTGTGAATCAGTGTGGTAAACGTTAATTTTGGATGATTATTAAATAATGTCTCATGAATTATTTAGTACAAAAAATATGTAATATGCTGTTGGCAAATTTTATTGATTTTAAGATATTTCATGAACTTCTCCATAATTTTATTTGAATCTAACTATATCTAAACACTTGCATTATTTAAAGACACAGCCTAGAACACTTGTAGAGTCAGCACAAATATCAACTGTCTCGAATTTCATCATTTATAAAATGAGGAGGTCTACATAAAGGTTACCTTTTAAGTCTTTGATAACAGAGGAGGAAAAAATGGCCACATTTGGAGTAATATTAAATTACAAAATAAAAAAAATACTATTTTCCTTTCCTCAAATTCATTTTTAATTTTCAATTAAAAATGTCAAAGAAGTTTTATATTTAAATTCATGTGGTTAGTCTGAAACATGTATTACTATTTTGTCCAATTCATTATGTTATTTACAATGAGATTAGACAAGTGGACAATAAACAATTATTTTTGAATCTGAATGTTAGGGTTTTTTGAACAACATTTGAAATATCATAAGCTGGAAGTAATGACATATTTAAAATCAAGCATGTTGATCAAATCATTGGTACATATATTTGAAAATTTCGTATAGATTATTGAATGCATTCTTACTATTTCAGTTGAATGTAAAGATTAATAAAGGATAATCATTTTAAGATTGTGTGCTTTTTCAAGAACATAACTATGCAAAAAATTAGAAAGCTAAAATTATCTAAGGGAAATTTGTGGAATGATGTGTTATTGTCAAAGCGATCTTCAGAGCAAAATATATTGAGAGATCTTTTATGTTATCAAGTATAAATCACTCTGGGCTTCAAGGTCATTTATAAAATAATGCCAGGTCCTTATTCAACTTTTTGCTTCTCTTTCCTCAGTAAACCTTTTTGGATTGCCCATTCTGCTCAGCCTCATTGCTATCTCATAGCTGTCATGCTGTGGTAAACTGAATAATGGCCCCCAAATCCTGGGGATTAGTTTTCTGATTCCCGGAATTTGTAAATGTTACTTTATATGAACAAAAGGTCTTTGCAGATATGATTAAATTAAGGATCTCGAGATGGAGCAGTTATCCTGGAATTATCTGGGCAGATCCTAAATGCAATCACAAGTGTCCCTGTAAGAGACAGACAGAGTGAGATTTGACACAAATGGAAAGGGAAAAGTCAATGTAACAAGAAATCAGAATGATTCAACCACACACCAAGGAATGCCAGTAGCACCAGAAGCCAGAAGTTCAAAAACTGAACTGTACCCTAAAGGCTCCAGAGGGCAGCCCTAGTGACACTTTCCTGGCCTGGTGATACTAATTTTGCACTTCTGGCCACAAGAACCAGGAGAAGATACATTTCTGTTATTTTCAGTGTTGAGGTTTGTGGTAATTTGCTAAAACAGCCACAGGAAGCAGACATACATGCTCACTACTCTTCTCGTTTTCCCTACTTAGACCTCCATCCCATTGCCCCCTGACCTGATTCTAATTGTATTTGTTCTACAAGAATCATCCATCCTGGCTTCAACATTCACCGTAAACTCTCTCCTGCCACACCAGCCCTCACTGATCTCATTCCCGAAAGTTCTATACTTATTTTGCCACACAAATTAGACCTTAGTTCACAATTGTGTAATTCAGTAACTTTTCAATCAAATTTTCTCAAATTGTATTAAACTCGCCTTCAGCTTACCATATTATTTCCATAGAGCTCATGGCTCTTACAAAGTCAATTACATATAAGGCATTCAATATAGTACATCTCCCCTAAATCGCATATGAATAAAAACATTTTTTAAAAAAATAGTACATCTCAATTGAAAGGCTTTCTAACGTTGCAGTATTCTTTTTCCATGCTTTTCTCTCCATGTGTATTTTTTCTTCACATCATTATACATTTCCCTCTGTAGCTTATCTTCTAATCTTCTGTTTTAAATATCAATGTCGGTTTTCTTTTTTTGAGGAAAAATTCTTTTGTGGCATTTGAATGCCGTGTTTGAATCCAAATTCTCAACATTGGCACACTTTTCAGTGATGAAGAGGTTATGCATATTCAGGAGGATACAAATTTGGATGGGTATCCACTGTGTTTTGATTGCCAACATATAGCTGGCATTTAGGATATTGTCTGAAGCTGTGGCCACATAACAGTATTATTTGTTAGCAAACTACAGGCTTTCTTCCCAATTGGTTCTTTTGTGGGCAAAGACATGGCTAGAGACAAAAGAATCGGTTTGAGCACAGCTCTATGCACATGTTGTCACTAGTTAAACCACGAAAGAATCAGTGATCCTGACCACTTTACAGCCTCAGTTTCAAAGATAAATAGACCAAAGGAAATTAAATGTGGGTGTCTGTGAAGTATGATTCTAGACAAAGCAAACTAATCCTGTTTTAAGGGGGAAAACTACTAATTAATCAAATCTTCGAGATAGAATAGCAGAACCCTTTGCATGAATTTTACTGTCCCAATAGGCTAATTGGTCGAAGAGAAGAAAAAAATTGATTTGACTGATTGTCATTACTCTTAACAAGAGACAGAAATTTGGTCTCTAGGTATTACATAGAAAAGTTACTTTGCAATGTTTCTCTATATCTGAGCATGAGTTTAGTATCATGTAGATATAACAGAGTACACACACAGATGCGCACACGCACACACACAGTACAAATGTATAACATGCATCTTGTAAAGAAATGATGACAAACACAACTGTATGAAACCTAAATGCTTGATAGGTAGGGAAAGAGAGTTTATCTTGCTCTTCCTTAATAATCCCTCATTGTTCAATCGTCATTAAAAAGCATGAGTATCATGGAAATTAAGGCAGGCTCAAAACGAATGTTACAGAGGTTCCAGGAAAACCTATTAAACAGAGGCTCTTTTTATAGAGTGGGGCAGTTTGTGGAGGATACAAATAGAAATCTTGAGAGGAAGAGTCTCACTTCTTCCGATTTTTCACTTATTCTAGAGAAAATTGGATTCATAGCAGCATTGTGGCAAAACAGAAAGAACCAAAGATTTAGAGGGAAGTATTTTCAGACACCACCACCATTATGAATAATACACTTGCCACAAATTTAATGTTTCTCTTCACAAAACTTATTTTGATGCCACCCTACCAAAATCCTTCCACCCTGTTTTTGTGAGGTTTTTCAGAATTTCTCATCTGTTCTTTTCCATTTCTGAATCATTTGCAATTTTCTGCTACAACAGCTTTATCCACAATGTTAAAAAGTAAAATACATTTGCTGAAATTTTTATATATAAGTGTACACTAGAACTATTGATTTAAAATTCATTACACAGCAGCCAGAAAAGATAATTTAGCACAGTATGGTGTTCTGACTTCAGAAATAATTTTCCTCCAGTTAGTCTATCATTTTCTATTTGTTTTTATCATTGCTGCAAAGGCATATAAACTTCTTGTTTATTTGGTTTAGATGTTTGGAAGTTCTGGTTGTCAACAGCTGACCTATCTCTGCCGCTTTTGTAAATGAGCACCTCAGCCAGAAATGTGCTTATATACTTATTTATGCATCGTGGAACACTCTGGCAAGCCTTGCAGATCCTGGGTTCTTTCTTTCAGCAAAATATTTTTTTTTCTTTTTTGTAAGCAATATATATGTTCTCTTTCCTATTTCAGACCCCTTGCTTCTGTACATCAAGACCTAGAATTCATCTTCTCAGAGAGGTCAACAAGGAAGAAAAAAAAAAAGTAATTTAAATAGCAGAGAAAACACAATTTTCATTTTCAAATGAAATGTATTCTGCCTTGCTGTCATAGAAATGGAAAATATCTCCCTTTAGTCATGTAAGTTATCCCCAAGTAAAATACCTCCAGTAAAACTTGACACAGGTGGATTTCCTAAATGGGAAGAAAACTTTGTCTGGGGTCTTAGGTGAAGCATAGCGATTTATTATAATGAATCCTGTCCTTTCAAGACTAAGTCATCATTTCATTTCTATGGATTTTTAAGGTGGTAAACTGTAGCAATGAAAGAAAGAAGATTTTTAAGCTGTTACTATTTATTTGTTTTGGTGAAGCCAGGATGCAATTGAAAATCTGTCTTTTCTCGGGGTAATTGATCACTTTTCTAGCTTTATGTATGAAGAGAAAATGAGAGTCTGAGGACTGTAAGAATGAGGTATTCAAAGACTTTGGCATGTTTACTGAGCTATCAGGGATATTCTCAAATATACTTCATCTCCTGTTTGAAGCCCTATTTGTGTTATGCTAGAGCATAGTTTTAGGGTACATGTTCCTTGTTTACTCACCATATATAAAATATTAAAGTTAATTACATTTTTTCTTTTAATTACTTCCACAACTCCTCCAACCATACCAAGTATATGCATGTGTGTTTCTGTGTGTGCCTGAGTGTGTGTGTGTGTGTGTGTGTGTGAGAGAGAGAGAGAGAGAGAGAGAGAGAGATGTAGCAATGGTCAGCTTCTCACCATGTAAATCCAGGGAAGACCAAGAAGAGATTTTTACTGCATGTTAATTGGTAATTTATTCTGAATTTCCTCATCATATATATATCTCCAAGGTCCTCTCCAAGGTCCTACTCTGGACTGCTGATCTCTCTGGATAGTCTTCCACTTGTGAAACTTCCCTTCACCTCTACAAACTTCAGAACATATCTAGGTTCCAGTAAGCTGTATTTTCCCCCC
>RJWJ010041259.1:0-13585 GCA_004363605.1 Indri indri | reverse complement strand
TCTCTGGCCACGTCTCCTACCATCTCTGTCCTCCTCTCCAGCCACACTTGTCACCTCGTGCACTGCTGTGACTAAATCAGGTACACTCCAGCCTCAGGGCCTTTGCACTTGCTGTTTCCTCTGCCTGGACGCTCTTCCCCCAGGTGTCACAGAGCTACTCCCTTACCCCTCTCCGGATCTTCACCCCAGTGGCCCCTTCCCAGTGAGGGCTTTCTGGTTCTAACTCCCTCCACCCAGTGCCGACTCCCCATCCCCCCCTTTCATTCTCTGTGTACCTCTGTAGCTCTGATCACCATCCGATATTATTTACTTGACTTGCATGTGTTGTCTATTGTCCCTCTCCCCCAGCTGGTTGTGAACTCCCTGAAGCAGGGATCGTGTGTCTTGTTGCTGCGGTATCCTCAGTGCCTGGAACAGAGCAGGCAGCGGCACAGTGAAGGCACTTGTGGTAGGCAGAACAATGGTCCCCAAAGATGTCTGCACCCTAATCCTGAAACTCGTGACTATGTCACTTTACATGGCAAAAGGGACTTTGCAGATGTGATTAAAATAAGGATTTTGAGATGGGGAGATCATCCTGGATTATTGGGGTGGACCCAACATAATCACAGCGATCCTGTATAAGGGGGAGGGTGGGAGGATCCGAGTCAGAGAAAGAGATGGGCGGATGCAAGGAGAGGGTGTAGGGACGCCATTGTTGGAAGAGGCCATGGGCCGGGAAAAGCAGGCAGCCTCTGGCAGCTGCAAAAGGCAGAGATGGATTCTCCCTTACTGCCTTGGCAAGGCATGTAGCCCTGCCACCCTGTCTCAGACCTCTGACCTCTGGAATGGTAAGAATAAATTTATGTTGTATGTTGTTTCAACCCATGGAGTTTGTGGTCATTTGTTACCGCAGCAGCAGGGCACTCATACAGACTCGTCTGTTGAAGAAATGAATGAGTAGGCTGGGCTTGCATTCCCTTGTTTGTAAAATGAGAGGTTTGGACTCAGTTAATGATTTCTAATGCTGTATTTTAAACTACATTTTGTTTGCTTCACTGAAGAACGAATGCGTATACTTGGTAAAAAATTCAAATAGTCTGAAAACAGTGTATACTAAAAATAAGTTTCTCTTCTACCCCAAACCTGTGGTCCTTGGTCTCCCTCTGCAGATGCGAACACCACACAGATTCTTGTGCGTGCTCTCAGAGATTCTATGAATACAGATAAAATGTCTCCCTTTTCCCACAAATGGCAGTATATTGCACGCACTGCTTTGCTTATTGCTTTTGTGACTAAAAATATGATGTGAAAGATTGTTCTATATCAGCATACATAAGATGCAATCCATCTTTTCCATAACTGTGTAATATTCCATTCCTTGACATGGATGCATCTCAGTCTGTTTAACCAATTCCCTAGGGATGGACAGGTTGCATCTGGTCTTTTGTTCTGCAACCTTAAATACACATCTTTGCACACATGCACTGTGTATCTGAAGGATGAACTCTTAGAAGTGGAATGCATGGTTGAGGGGTAGATGCACATTTTATTCTGATATTTCCAAATTCCCTTCCAAAGAGGATGTACCTACTCTTTACCAACAGTGCAGGAGTCTCTGTTTCCTCATGGCCTTACTAAAACTTTATTATTAATTTTTTTTGTCTTTGTCAAGCTAATAGATGAAAAATGACATTGTGTTCTTTTGCATGAGGATGACCATCTTTTTTGTGGCCATGAGCACCTTGTATCTATATTAATATTTCTGTGGATTTTCTATTCATGATTTTGTTCATTTTTCTATGGGTTCCTTGACCTCTTCTTAAAATTGACTTTTTTTAAATTAGTCTCTGTCTTAGGGAAGTTAACCTCCTGACATTTATTATGAAGATATTTTCTAGTCTGCAGTTTGTCTGTTTTGCTTTGCTCATATTTGTCACCATGCAGAAAAATTTCAACTTTATTAAGTCCTTCAGTGACTTCCTTTATGGCTTCTGGCTTTGTATATTGCTTAGAAAAGCACTCTGCATTCCTGTATTATAAAATATTTTTGTATTCTGTTATACTTTATTCTAATACTTTATAATATTATAATTTTTATCTATTATGTTTAAATCTAGATTCATCTGGAATATATCAGGTACAGGGATCAAATGAGGGAGTCAGTTCTTTTTCCCCAAGATGGCAATCCAGCTGTCTCAATATCACCTAATGAAGGATTGGCTGTTCCTTACTGGTTTGAGGTGCCTTCTTTATCCAACGATACATTTTCAGAAGCATTTGTGTCTATTTCTGGACTGTTTTCTATTGAATTGATCTGCCTATTTAATCATGGGTCACTCCCCAGGTAATTCCGTTAATTACTGTAGTCTTGACAGTGCATTTTAATACCTGCTAGGGTTTGTCTCTTCTCATTTCTCGTACTTTTCAGAAAATTTGTGGTTATTCTAGTATGTTTATTTTTGCATATGAATTTGAAAATCCCCTAAAATAAGGCCCCTGTGGGTATTTTTGTTGGGAGAACATTAGATTTCTAGGTTCGTTTATGCTGTGCTAACATATTTACAATGTCTAAATATCCTTTTAAGTTGGTTTAAAATGCTGTTTTTATTATAGGCATAATACATACTCATTGTAAAAAAAGTTCTGGCAACTCTATAATTTATGAGGTAGAGTATAAAAGTTCTGTTTCTTCTCTCCTAATCCTTCCCTAGAGGTAAGCACTGTTAATAATGAGGTGTTCATCCTACAAGGTATTTTTAATAAGCACATTTGTAATCATGCATACAAGTATATTTTAATATGCGTATATTTTATTATACAGCTATATCTAACTTCGGATCACACATAATGTTTCTAATCCACTTTTTTCATCAATCATACAGCACATCAATAGTTGTAGATCTACCTTATCCTCTTAAAGGTCAAATGGTATGGGGAAACAGGAATACTGTAATTAATTTGCCCTGTCCCCCCTTGGTGAATATTTTTGTTGTTTCCTGTTTTTCTTAATATAAATAATGCTGCAGTGAACAGCTTTGAGCATTTTCTTTGCACCTTTGTGTAAATCTTTCAACCAGACAAATTCCTAGAAATAGGACCACTGGGTCAAAGTGTAAGGGCCCTTTCTGTGATAAAGTGTTGTGATGTAGAAATGACCTCCCAATCAAGGGGACACATGTCAGAGAACGTGCCCCTCTATAACACTTCCCTCCCCAAGCCCAAGTGGTGGCTATCGCCATTTGTGTGGAATTCGGAAGCCTTGGGGGACGCTCAGTCTTGTTACAAATGCTTACAGGTCCAGGGGCTGGTTGAGTGAATGGAATTAACAAGCTCTGGGGCCACGGAGCTGGCACTGAAGTTGGGCATGAAAGCTGGGGGAGAGTCCCAGAGACAGATGGTGGAGGTGTTCCTGGTCTACTGATCTGTAACTTGGAGTACATTTTCACATACAAAGGTTATAATTAGTAATAGTGGGAGGTGACATTGAAGTATTAATATAGCATTAGGTCATGACTTCAGGGGCTTTGCAGAATAAACGGGCTTTGACGGGTTGCTGGCCGAGGAATTGAACCACTGTAAACAATAATTCTGACAAAGCTTTCTGAGTCTAGACAACTCACTCAAAAATGAGTTTTGTAACCCTTCGTGAACTTGAGGCTGTGCATGGAAGACGCCCTTCTAGCTTTCACTACCTTGCCCACTTCACTTCCCAGTCTCTCCTCCTTTCCCTCTAATGGTCCCCAAGTCTCCCAGACCCAGGTCTGTGATCCCTAGAATGTTTCATGTGATTTACTTACATCCTTTTTCTTGTCTTTGGCCAACTCTTTCTCCCCTTCCAAACCCTTCTCACGTTCCTTAAGCCCTTTACACAGCCCCAGCCCTCTCATAGTTGGGTGGCTTCATCTCCTACATGATTGAAAGCATTAGACCTTTGGGCAAAAACTGCCCTAATTTCCAGCCTCCCACATTACCCCTGATATAGTCATCTACCCAATCTCAAAGGATGCACACCCCAGTCAAGGCCAAGCTATGCCTTAGATAGAGCCCAGCCTATAGAGCCCAGCCTATCTTCCTATCCATCTGTTATCACCCCCTTCTATGTACACCTGGGCCACTGCACTGCACAATTCTGGGGGCACCATTCATATGTAATATGGTGCAAATGATGCCACTTGGAGTTGACAATGGACAGTGCTGGCCTTAAAACCCTATTTCTCTACTGTCCCTTTTTCCCCAGTCTATCATATGAACAACAACAGCAGCAATCTCCCTTCCCTCTGTGTCCTCCTTTAACTAGCACTCTTCTCTCTCCTCGCAGCCAAACATCTTTTTTCTTTTTTTTTTTGGAGACAGAGTCTTGCTTTGTTGCCCAGGCTAGAGTGCCGTGGTGTCAGCTTAGCTCACAGCAACCTCAAATTCCTGGGTTTAAGCAATCCTCCTGCCTCAGCCTCCCAAGTAGCTGTGACTAAAGGCATGCATCACCATGCCTGACTAATTTTTTCTATATATTTTTAGTTGTCCAGCTAATTTCTTTCTATTTTTTTTAGTAGAGATGCGGTCTTGCTCTTGCTCAGGCTGGTCTTGAACTCCTGAGCTCAAACAATCCTCCCACCTTGGCCTCCCAGAATGCTAGGATTACAGGTGTGAGCCACTGAGCCGGCCCCCAGCCAAACTTCTTAAAGAGTTATTTATGCTTGTCTCCACTTCCTCCCTTTCCTTGACTCTCCATTGTACTTGCGATTCATTCATTCTTTCAATATATATTCATTACATACCTATTACATGCCAGGTACCATGCTAGATGCTCAGACTACTAAATAAATAAGGCCCCTCACACTCGTAGAGCTTGTAGACTACTGAGAAAGAGAAACAAGGATAATAACAAATCCCATTTTAAAAGTACTTAGGTTCAGGCTGGTCATGGTGGCTCACACCTGTAATCCTAGCAATTTGGTATATGTGCTGCCAAAGCAAGCACTGTAATCCTAGCAATTTGTCCGGCTGAGGAGGGAGGATCACTTGAGGCCAAGAGTTCGAGACTAGCCTGAGCAAGAGCGAGACCCCTTCTCTACAAAAAATTAGCTGAGTGTGGTGGCTCACACCTGTAGTCCTAGCTACTTGGGAGGCTGAAACAGGAGGATTGTTTGAGCCCAGGAGTTTGAGGTTGCAGTGAGCTATGATGACACCACTGCACTCTAGCCTGGGAGACAGAGCAAGACCTTGTATCAGGGAAAAAAAGTACATAATTTCAAACAGAGATAAGTTTTATCTCCAAATAAATGGAGGCACCATATAACTTTCACATAAAACAAGAAAGCTGACCTGTTATCCCCATTAAGTAACATATTTGTTTGCAAAAGATACAATCTGGAAATACCACTACATTTCCTTGGGCTGGCTAAGAGTAGGAGTTCTCACCCTGTGGCAGGTCAATGGGGGTGACATTTGTGGGTGGCTGAAGCTCTTGATGTTCCTCAGCTGTCTTTGCTTCAACACCTACAGGAGAGCCTGTCGGGGTGCAGGCTTAGACCAGGAGTGGAGAGGGGAGAACATTCCAGTTATCCTGCCTAAGCCCTCTAGGTACAGTACAAGAACGAGTAGCTTGATTTCTGAGGCCCCCATATGAAAACATGGGGGAAGGATCTTCCTGTCGAGCTCTAACTCTAGAACACAGGTTGAGGGGAGTTGAGAAGCTCCAGACATAAGCACGGTGAAATGCAGAGTGAGCCATGAAGGCAGATGAGTGGGGAGGCGAGTGGCTTCCTACGAGTCTCGTTGTTTATGATGATGGACTGGCACCTGCCCCTGACAATGCCAAGGCTGACCCTGGCTCCCACACAGCTAAGGTTCCAGAAGGTTTGGCCCAGGAGGGTGAGAAGAGCAGCCGTGTGCAGATCTGGGCCCAGCATCTGCCGTGGCTGGGGAGCCATTGAAAACTTGTTCAACCACAGCCTATTACAGAGTTGTAGAGTTGGAATTAAACTAGGGGTGGGACAGAGGAAAGAGCCTGTCCGTTTTAGCTTTACAGACAGACAGATGTGGCTTTGCAGGCTGTCACTGCCACTTCCTAGCTGTGTGTCCTTAGGCAAGTTCCTTCTTGTCAAGGTGCTTTGAGTTCCATGTAACAGGATTCTCAAGTAGCCTGGCTTAATTCCTAAAGACCTTTATGGCTCACGTAAGCAGCAGCCCAGAGGCAGGCAGCACCAGGTGTTTCAGTGGCTCCATGAGACCCTCAGGGACCAATCTTCCTCATCCTTTTCTTCTTCCATTCTCAGGCACATCCCATCCCCACACCCATGGTTGCCATAAGACTGACAAAGACCCCAGCTTCCCCCCCTCTCCTGATAATATCCAAAGCACGAAGCAACAGGGACAGTGGCATATCTGTCTCCTGCTCTTTTCTTACTCATAAAAAGACTCCCTGGAGCACCCCCGCAAACTTCTCCTTATGTCTCTCATGCCCACCTCCCTACCACCCATGGGCAAAGTGGAGTGTGGCTAGCAAAACTGGCTTCGCCTAATCTTGACTCACTGACTCACTGGGAGCTGGGCTTGTTGTCACTCCCAACGAAGCCAGGTTCTGTTAGCAAGGCAGCACAGAGGAGCAGCCTTGGGTAGGCAGCCAGCAGTGTCTGTCACGCTCAGCCTCCCTGAGCCTCCGTTACCTCAGCCCTCCAAAGCGGGGATAATAACCCCTGCCTCATTGGTTGGCATGAGGACTGAAGGAAATAACGGAAGTAGAGCACCTGGTTCAGACAGAGCACTCAGTAAAAGTCCACTCCCTTCTGTGAGTTAGGATCTAGACTTTTAGGACTAGCAGGAATGTCAGCTATTAGCCAGGCCAACCCCCTCTTTTTGTGCATTGTAGAGCAAATGTGCATTAAAGCCAGACTCAGGAAAGAGATGACAGTGGCTTAGATGAGGGTGGTGAGAAAAAGTCATGATGACAGTATTGCCGAGTGGATGGGCTGATGATTGGGCCCATGGGAGTGAAAGAGCAGGGCCGAAGAAGACTCAGGGTTTTCAGAGGGTGATGTGTGCTGAGATGGGAGACACTGTGGGGGCTGGAATGACTGTGGCTGAAATGGGAAGAAGGCAATTTGAAGTTTTCAAACAGTCTTGTTGTTTTCAAATTCTTCGTTGTATAGGTTGGGGAATGATTTATACCATGTAGAATAATGGGCAATTTCTAAATCCATGGAAAAATAAGATGTCTAGAGATTTCCATACAATTTAGCTACCTACAGATTTCTCAGGGTTCTGTTATCTAATGTTGACTTCTAATCAATTCACGAAGTCAAATTAATGCTCAAAAGTAGTCTCTGCTTTGTGAAGTCAACATGCCCTCTCCTTGACTCACTGCATTTGGGTGGCAGAAACAAAAGATGAAAAAAACCATCATTGGTTTTCCTGTGGACCATGGAGGCTTCCAGGCAATGTCTTTGAGAGATGAAGATAACCCTTGCTCTACATAAAGTGGTAGTTTTTCTTAATGTAGGAGACACCAAGGGCAGGGGCTTGCATGCAATACGGGGAGGTTGGTTTTGCTTGTCCCCTCCAGAACACACCTTCAAATACTTGCTCACTGGTTCTTCAGTAGCCAGGCCAGATGTGGTCCTCATCAGATGGGACGGATGCACTCTCTGGGTGCTGGCCAGACACCAGTCACCAAGGGTGACTGTGGTACAGTGTACCCACTCACCCTTGCCTTGGAGTGGTGTCATGGATGGGGATCATGGGAGCCAAGGAAATATAGATCAGAGAAAGAACTTTAAGAATCCTTAATAATCACTTAGATCAATGGTACTCAGCCTTGGCTATACATTGACATCACCTGAGTATCTTCCAGTGCTGCTGATAGCTGACTACCACCCAGAGGTTCTGATGAGATTAGACTGGGATGTGGCCAGGACATCAGCAATTTTTAAAATCTCCTCCCTAGTGAGTCTAATGTGCAGCCAGGGTTGACTTTGTCCCGCTGACTTTGTTCTGCTCTCCCTGTACAAATAAGCTAATTGAGTCCCAGAACTTGAATAAGACCACATGGCTAGTTAAGTAGGATATGAGGATTCAGACTCGGGTTTCACAAATCTTCTAACGATGGTTTTAAGAAGAGGTGGATATAGTCAGAGAGAAAAGAGAGGATGACCGATTTAGAGGGATTGGTGGGAACACTTGTGAACTCCATGCATTCTAAATAGTTTCTGTGGTTCATGTAAGAGTTGTCGTTAGGTCATTTCAAAATGTTTCCTGGTAGGAGGGTCTGGCTTGGGAACTCTAGACACCAGCCCTGCTCACACTTTCTCCTCCAAAGTCACCACCCTCTCTCTTGAGAGTGGTGCTCACCATTCTGGGCAAACAAAATTAAATGTGAAAGGACAGAGAGCAAAGAGAAAGCTGGACATTCCCTGCAGGAAGGACTTTTTTTAAAATGAATCGATTCTTTTTATTATGATGATTCCAAATATTTTTCTTTATAAAAATTTTTTAATTGATACATAATAGACATACATATTTTTGAGGTACATGTGATAATTTAATACATTCATATAATTTGTAAAGATCAAATTAGGGTAATTGCAATATCCATCACCTTAAATATTTGTCTTTTTTTAATGCTAGAAACATTTGAATTATTCTCTTCTAGCTATTTTGAAATATATAGTAAATAATTGTAAACTACAGTCAATTTACTGATCTGTCAAACACTAGGTCTTATTTTTTCTATCAAACTGGGTATTTGTGGCCATTAGTTAATTTCTCTTTATTTCCCCTTCTCAGCCTCTGTAACCAACGATCTACTCTCTATCTTCATGAGGTCCACCTTTTTAGCTCCCACATATGAATGAGAACATGCAATATTTGTCATTCCGTGCTTGGCTTATTTCACTTAGTATAATGACCTCCAGTTCCATCCATGTTGCTGCGAATGGCAGGATTTCATTCTTTTTTATGGCTGAATAATATTCCATTGTGTATATATACCACATTTTCTTTATCCATTCATTCACTGATGGACACTTAGGTTGCTTCTGTGTCTTGGCTATTGTGACTAGTGTTGCAATAAACATGGGAGTGCATATATTTCTTCTATATACTGATTTCCTTTCTTTTGGATATATACCCAGCAGTGGAATTGCTGGATCATATGGTAGCTCTATTTTTACCTTCTTAAGGAACCTTCATATAGGTTTTCATAGTGGCTGTGCTAATGTACACTCCCACCAACAGTGTAAGAGGGTTTCCTTTTCTTCACCTCCTTGTCAGAGTCTCTTATTGCCTGTCTTTTTGAAAAAAGCTGTTTTAACTGGGCGAGGTGATATCTCATTGTGGTTTTGATTTGCATTTCTCTGATGATTAGTCATGTAGAGCATTTTTTTCATGTACCTGTTGGCCATTTGTATGTTTTCTTTTGAGAAATGTCTATTCAGGTCTTTTGCCCATTTTTAAATCAGATTATTTGGGGGGGGTTCTTATTGAATTGTTTGAGCTCCTCATATAATCTGGTTGTTAATTTCCTGCCAGATGGATAATTTGCAAATATTTTCTTCCATTCTGTGGATTGTCTCCTCAATTTGTTGATTGTTTCCTTTTCTGTGCAGAAGCTTTTTGTGATCCCATATGTCTATTTTTGCTTTAGTAGCCTGAGCTTTTGAAGCCTGTGGCACAAAAAATCTTTGCTTAGATCAATGTCCTGGAGCATTTCCCCAATGTTTTCTTCTAGTAGTTTTATAGTTTGGGTCTTAGATTTAAGTCTTTAATCTATTTGTATTTGATTTTTGTGTATGGTGAGAAATATATGCAGAAGAATGAAACTAGACCTCTATCTCTCACCTCCTCGGTTAAATTTATTTCTAGGTATTAATACTTAATTTATTTATTTATTTATTCATTTACTGTAGCTATTGTAAATTGGATTGTTTTCTTGACTTCTTTTTCAGATAGCTTGCTATTAGTATCATAGAAATGTTACCAATTGTTGTATGTTGATTTTGTATCCTGCAACTTTATTGAATTTATTTATTAGAACTAATAGTTTTTTTGATGGAGTCTTTACGGTTTTCTACGTATGTTGGTTTTGTCAATGCAATGTATCATATTTATTAATTTGTGAATGTTGAACCATCCTTGCATCCCTGGGATGAATCCCACTTGATCATGGTGAAAGATCTTTTTATGTATTGTTGAATTTGATTTGCTAGTATTTCATTGAGGATTTTTACATCTTTGTTCATCAGTGATATTGGCCTGTAGTTTTCTTTTTTTGTTGTGTCTTAGTCTGGTTTTGGTACCTGGGTAATGCTGGCTTTGTAGAATGAGTTTGGAAGTAGTCCCTCCTCTTTAATTTTTTTTGAAGAGTAGAATTTGTATTAGTTATTTTCTAAATGTTTGGTAGAATTCAGGAGAGAAGCCATCAGGTCCTAGGCCTTTCTTTCATGGGAGACTTTTTATTATGGCTTTGATCTCATTACTCCTTATCGGTATGTAGGAGTTTTCTGTTTTTTCATGGTAGTTTGTATGTGTTCGGGAATCTATCCATTTCTAGGTTTTCCAATTTGTTGGTGTATAGTCGTTCATAATAGTTGCAATGATTCTTTGTATTTTTGTGCTTTCAGTTGTCATGTCTTCTTTTTGGTCTCTGATTTTATTTATTTGAATCATCTCTCCTTTTTTCTTAGTCTAGCTAAATGTTTGTCAATTTTTTTATCTTTTCGAAAAAACTAACTTTTCATTTTGTTGATCATCTATATTGTGTTTAAGTCTCCATTTCATTTATTTTTGTTCTGATCTTTACTATTTCTTTCCTTCTACTACTTTTGGGTCTGATTTGTTCTTGCTCTTCTAAATCCTTGATCTGTATCATTAGTTTGTTTATTCAAAGTCTTTCTACTTTTTTTGATAAAGATGTATATTGGCATAAACTTTCCTCTTAGTACTGCTTTTTCTGGAACCCATAGGTTTTGGTATGTTGTATTTTCATTTTCATTGGTTTCAAGAAATTTTAAAATTTCCTTCTTAATTTCTTCATTGACCCATTGGTCATTCAGGAGTATGTTGTTTAATTTTCATGTGTTTGTGTATTTTCTGAAGTTCTTCTCGTTACTAGTTTCTAGTTTTATTCCATTGGGGTCAAAAAGATACCGAAATAATTTCTACTATTTTTTTTTCTTTTTTCAGAGACAGGGTCTCTCTCTGTCACCTAGGCCGGAGTGCAGAGGTGTGGTCATAGCTCACTGCAGCCTCAAACTCCTGGGCTCAAGCAATCCTCCCACCTCAGCTTCTTGAGTAGTTAAAACTCCAGGTGTATGCCTCCATATCCAGTTAATTTTTAAAACTTTTTTGTAGAGATGGGATCTTTCTTTGTTGCCCAAGATGGTCTTGAACTCCTAGCCTCAAGCAATCCTCCTACCTTGGCATCCCAAAGTGCTGGGATTATAGGCGTTAGCCATTGTGCCTGGTCATAATTTCTACTTTTTTGAATTTGTTGAGTGGCCTAAGAGATGATATCTTGGAGAATGTTTCATGTACTGATGAAAAAAAATATGTATCCTGCAATTGGGTGAAATGTTCTGTAAATGTCAGTTAGGCCTATTTGGCCTAGTATGTAGTTTAACTCTGATGTTTCTTTGTTGATTTTCTGTCTGGATGACCTGTCCGTTACTGAGAGTGGGGTGTTAAGTTCCCTAGTATTATTGTATTGCAGTCTTTATCTCCCTTTAGGTCTATTAATATTTGCTTTATATACTCCAGTGTTGGGTGCATAGATATTTATAATTGTTATATCCTCTTGCAGAATTGAGCCCTTTATCATTACATAGTGACCTTCTTTGTCTCTTTTTACAGTCTTTGATTTGTAGTCTATTTTATCTGATATAAATATAGCTACTCCTGATCTTTTTTGGATTCTAGTTTCATGGATATCTTTTTCCACACCTTCACTTTCAGTCTATTTATGTCTTTATAGGTGAAGTGTGTTTCTTATAAGCAGCATATAGTTAGGTCTCATTTCTTTATCATTCAGCCACTCTGTGCCTTTCAATTGGAGAATTGAGTCCATTTATATTATGTTATTCTTGAGAAGGAAGGAGTTACTACTGCCATTCTGTTACTTGTTTTCTGGTTGTTTTATAACTCCTCTTTTCCTTTCTTACTTTCTTACAGTCTTTGTGGCTAAGCAATTCTCTCTGATAGTATGTTTTCATTCATTTCTTTTTATTTTTAGTGAATTTATTGTAGGTTTTTGCATTGTGGTTACCATGAGGCTTACAACATCTTATAGATATAACAAGTTATTTTAAAGAGATGACAACTTATCTTAGATTACAAAGAAAAGAATAGAAACACACAAAGAAAATATGACAAAACCCCTTATACTTTAACTCCATACTCCCCACATATGTTATCTCAATTTACATATTTTTATATTCACTGTCTCTTAACACTGTGGTCCCCAACCCCCAGGCCACAGCCCATTACCAGTCCATGGCCTGTTAGGAAGCAAGCTGTGCATTGCTGCCTGAGCTCCACACCACACCCCCTGCCCCATAACACTGCTCCCCCATTTCCAGTCCGTGGAAAAATTGTCTTCCATGAAACTGACCCCTGGTGCCAAAAATGTTGGGGATCACTGTCTTAACAGGTTGCTATAGCTATTATTGTTTCTGATAGATTTATCTTTTGGGCTTCATACTAAAGTTATGAGTGGATTGCATACTACAATTACGGTGTTAGAGGATTCTGGGCTTGTCTGTGTACTTAATTTTCCCAGTGGGGCTTACACTTTCAAATGTTTTCTTTTTGTACATTAGTTTTTTCTTTAAGATTGAAGATTTTCCTTTAGTATTTCTGGTAAGATGGGTCTGGTGGTAGTGATTTCTCTCAGCATTTGCTTGTCTGGGGAAGACATTATCTTACCTTCATATTTGAAGGATAGCTTTGCTCAACACAGTGTTCTTGACTGGAAGATTTTTTTCTTTCAGCACTTTGAAAATGTCATCCCACTCCATTCTGGCCTGTGTGACTTCTGTTGAGAAGTCTGTTGCCAGATGAATTGGAGCTCATTTACATGGTATTTGCTTCTTTTCTCTTGCTGCTTTTAGGATTCTCTCTTTGTCCTTGACCTTTGAGAGTTTGAATATTATATGTCTTTAGGTAGTCTTAGTTAGGTCCAATCTGTTTGGTGTTCTCTGACCTTCCTGTACCTACATATTTATCTCTTTCTCAAGTTTTGGAAAATTTTCTATTATTATTTCATTGAGTGAGCTTTCTACCCCTTGCTCTTGCTCAATTCCCTCTTGAACACCAATAATTCTTAGATTTGGTCTTTTGAGATTTGATTTTCTGTATCTTATAGATGATCTTTAATCCTTTTCATTTTTTTCTTTTTTCTTTTCTGTGTATTTTCAAACAGCCTACCTTCAAGCACAGTGATTCTTTCCTCTGCTTGATTCATTCTGCTGCTGACAGCCTCTAATGAATTTTTCAGTTCAGCAAATGTGTTTCTTAGTTGCAAGATTTCTCTTTGCTTTTTTAAAAATTTCAACCTCTTTGTTGTTACTTGATAAATTTCTGAATTTCTTTTCTATGTTATCTTGGAGATCAC